>ML323426.1:0-42686 GCA_005239505.1 Nicotiana paniculata | reverse complement strand
CTATTTATATGTTTAGGGTGAACCCTAACCATGTAGGAGACTTCTATTTCAATCGGGAAACACCTAAACTCGTCAAAACTCGGATTTGGCCGAACTAGGAACCCCGGGCGTTTGGACTCTAATGCACCCCTAAGGCCAGGGCAGGCCTGGCGTTTGGGCCCTAACGCCCCCCTAACGCCAGGGGCTGCCTGGCCTTATGGGGTAAACGCCCCCCTAACGCCAGGTAGGGTCAAGCTTTAGGGGGCAAACGCCCGACTATCGCCCGAATGTCTCCTTTCGCGTATTTTTCGTCGTATTTGCATCCCTTTAGCTCCGTTTCCATCTCCATCTCACCTAAACATAAAATAAACTCTATTAAGCACATAATTCACCCATCAAACTGGGGCCGAATTTTGAGGAGGATCCTCAAAATTCCATAGCAGGAGAGGTTGCAATGTCCCGAGCCGTGTCACGGTCATCGGTTCATCCCAAAATTATTATACATTATGCTTTTACAAAATCATGCATGTTTTTTTTGAACATATTTGTTTAGCAATGCTACCCCATCAATACAGACAGTACCATCAGATCGAGCCCAGCAAGTCTAGAAAAGCCAACGGGGATACGAACTAACCCCCCCCCCCCTTTATAGAACTCACGATCTTTCTTTGGTTGCAGGCACTAAGGTTGCAAAATCCCTAAACGAACTGTCCGCCCAGGGGACAAACGTTGTCCAAAATACGACTCTCAAAACTGCTGCACTTGCACGTTCGCACATGACTCAATGCTCCACAGTCACAATGCTCTCAATAATCACAATGCCGCAATTCATCACCAGCTAAGAATTCCTACTGTCATTTTATTTCTTTCATAAGGCTACCTTTCTACCTTCCAAGGTTACGCTCTACCTCCATCTACATTTTTCATAAGGCTACTATTCTGCCTTCCGAGGTTAAGCTCTACCTCCATCTACATCATTGCATAAGGCTACCATTCTGCCTTGCGAGACTAAACGCTGTCTCTATCTACATCATTTCATAAGGCTACTATTCTGCCTTCCGAGGTTAAGCTCTACCTCCATCTACATCATTGCATAAGGCTACCATTCTTCCTTCCGAGACTAAATGATGTCTCCATCTGCATTTGCATCTCTGCATAAGGCTACCATTCTGCCTTGCGAGACTAAACGCTGTCTCTATCTACATCATTGCATAAGGCTACTATTCTGCCTACCGAGGTTAAGCTCTACCTCCATCCACATCATTGCATAAGGCTACCATTCTGCCTTCCGAGACTAAACGTTGTCTCCATCTGCATTTGCATGTTTGCATAAGGCTTCCATTTTTCCTTCCGAGGTTAAGCTCTAGCTGTATCCACGTCATTGCATAAGGCTACCATTCTGCCTTTCGAGACTAAATGCAGTCTCCATCTGCATTTGCATCTTTGCATAAGGCTACCTTTCTGCCTTCCGAGGTTAAACTCTACCTCCATCTACATTTTGCATAAGGCAACTATTCTGCCTTCTGAGGTTAAGCTCTACCTCCATCTACATCATTGCATAAGGCTACCATTCTGCCTTCTGAGACTAAGCGCTGTCTCCATTTGCATTTGCATCTCTGCATAAGGCTACCATTCTGCCTTGCAAGACTAAACGTTGTCTCCATCTACATCATTGCATAAGGCTACTATTCTACCTTCCGAGGTTAAGCTTTACCTCCATCCACATCATTGCATAAGGCAACCATTCTGCCTTCCGAGACTAAACGCTGTCTCCATCTGCATTTGCATCTTTGCATAAGGCTACCATTCTTGCTTCCGAGGTTAAGCTCTACCTCCATCTACATCATTGCATAAGGATACCATTCTGCCTTCCGAGGCTAAGCACTGTCTCCATCTGCATTGCATAAGGCTACCATTCTGCCTTCTGAGGCTAAGCTCTGCCTCTAATTTACCTTTCGAGACTAACTGCTGTCTCAAGCTCTATTTACTTCGCTTTCCTTTCGCGCTAAGCTCTGCCCTTCAATTCGCAAGACTAAGCTCTTTCTTGTCAGCGTAATATTACTACATTTCATGGGCTGAAATATCGCCAGCTTATCCAAAGGCATCATTGTTTGGAGGCACCATCGTCATAGCCCGAGCGCATCATGTCATGTCCTGAGGATCTCTCTCAATTTTGCATATCATTATTCAAAGGCATCATGGTTCGGAGGCACCATCCTCATGGCCCGAGAACATCATTTTCATGGCTTGTGAATCCTGCATCAAGCAATTCATAGCCCAGGATGTCATGGTCTGAGGACGTCATCCTTAACCGTCCGAAGACATCATTCATGGTCCAACGGGAATTTGCAGCATGTTTAAATTACGCACAATTTATGCTTGTATTATTTATTTGCAGATAATCCGGCGAGTAAACTGCCATCCCGACAGGAGCGGTTTCGCTCCAGTTCTCCTAACCACCCCGTAAGCCGCTTATTCAATCAATCCCAAATGTTGCGTCCGTTCTTGTAATAAACTTTATCGGTATACTTCACCGATGACTCCTGAACTACATATGGCCTGATTCCTGTAAAACCAGGTATATGTAGGCAACTCAGAAACCAGGGTGCGACCGGAATCTCTCCAAACCATTTCACTCGATCAACATTGGCCATCATGTCTTTACCCGACAACTCTTTAATCCTTTCCGGGTAAAGAGGGGCAGCTTTTGATACCCAATTTTTCCTCAAACTATTTTAAAATTTGCATATGTGCCTTCAAAATCACTTTTTATAATAACTGGTAATTTTTCATATTTATTAATTTATTTTCCAATTTATTCAGTATTTTAAATTCAATAATTATTCATAAATTATATTGTAAATAATTAAAAATATTTCCTAGCTCAATATATCATTTTTTAACCTTATTAGGATTTAATTATGTCATAAATTAGCCAATTTGGCATTATTTAATTATAATTACAGTAATTTTAATATTATATCCTAATTGTACATTTATACCATTTTAAATCACTAATTAGACGTTTTATATATTAATATTAACTAATCACTTTAATTTCATCTATTTAGCCTCAATTTCATTTTTATATGATTATTGGCCATTTTTATTAATTACTTGGCTTTTTTTATGGGTATTTAACTTTTAGCCATTTTAATTCCCAATTTACCCGGATCCCTTAGCCCAATGAGGACCCAGCCCAATCTTCAACCTCACCCGGCCAATCCCCCTTTTAATCTGAGCCGTTGATTAATTCAAATCAACAGCCCAGATCTCTACCTACCATAATTAACACCCTTAGACTACCCCCCCTCTCTTATTTCCCCCGCTTCATTCTCTCACCCGTCTCTCTATCTCCCTCTCTGGGACTCTCTAGAACCTCCCCCCGTTTGAGCTCTATCTCTGCTCTCCGACCACCTTCCTTGCTGGAAACCATGGGGTTCTCACCCCTCCTCTACCCTAAGGCTCCGCCTTTCACGTTTGTGTCACTGATGAAGGTTTTCAAGCGAGCCTGAGGCAATCACTCCCATCTCTGGTCCCATGCCATGTTTTCCGGACTCCTACGGCCGTTTGAGTAAGGTTCTTGCATTTTCCGGCCAAACGCCGATAACATCTAAGTCTCTCTTCTCTCTTTGGGTTTTCTCTGGAAACCCTAGTTCTAAGATCTTCCGATCTTTCTAGATTTGTGACAGATCTAAGTTTATTCTGAGGTTTTCACTTTTTCTCTCTTAAAACCCCTCTGTTTTAAGCGATTCTTCATCTTTTCAAGAACTAGGGTTCTTAAACCCCCTTTAAACGGTTTTCTTTCTGATTTTTAGTATTATCATGTGATTCTCATTATGCTTAAATGTTTATTTTAGGTTTTCCCCTTGTTGTCTGATTTATTTTGTTAAAACCCTAAATTCTTGGTTTTAACCCTAGATTCTAAGGTAATGTGTTTGTTCTATCAACATGTGTGCCCGATTTTCACAAGCATCTGAGTTTTCTGTGATTTTACCCTACTTTTGCCTATTAGGGTTTCTGACTCTTTATCTCTTCCGCCTATGTCATGTTTACTCTGTTGATTCATACTGTGTTCTAAGTGAATCCCTAATCTTGTACCATTTTATCCTATTTTGGCCTATTAAGGTTCTCATTCTGTCTACTAAGTGTTTATTACGCTTGTTCTCATAAATTGGTTTTAAATCAGCACTAGTTTCCATCTTTGAATCCCTGTGATTGATTCTTCACTGATTTCGCATGATACTCTACTGATTTCAACCCCTAAATACTCTCTTGCCTTATTTTATGGTTAATTATGTTGTCAAATTGATTCTTAGACATTTTCCTTAATTAGAATTTGTCGAACCTAGCCTCTATTATATGCTCTGTACTATGCTTGTTTCCTTATATGTCATGTTCAGTCTTACGTGACTTCATTCCTTATTTATCACTGCTTATTACCTTTTGAAATCTAACCCCTTAATTAAAGGAAGTCCTTATACTGATTTGATTCTAGTTGTATACATTTCTATAATCACAAATGAACTTTGATTTTTACCTTATTTTCTACCTGTTTTCAAACTATAAATACACTACTCTTTCATTAACGAACACACAACAGACACAAGCATACTCATTGCTCTCTCTCTCTTACTTTCCTACACACTCTCTCTTATTGAGTACTGGCTACTCAGACGGCTGAAAGCCAAGACTGAGTAACTTATTACTGCTCTACTGCTCTCTTGCTCTGCACACTACTGTTCTATTGCTCTACTTCTCTGCAGACTACTGTTCTATTCTCTCAATCTTGACTGATATGTCTTCTATTTGATTTACATCATCCAAAACAACATGTTTATGTTCGTATTGCACTTTCTCTTATTCCTTTTGTGCGTCTACTTGTGGTTCTACTGTTTACCCTGTAACTAGCATATTTATTCTGTCTATGTGATTTCCCTTCCCCTTATTTCAACATGTCTACTGCTCCTCCTATTTATTTGTTACAATTCTGCCTTACTCCCTAACCCCAGTACATTATCAGCATGTGTGCGTGACCCCCTAGCTACTAAGTAATCCTGAACCCCTTCCCTGAACCTAATGTATGAACCTGTTTAGCATCCCTCAATCTAATGCTGTTAAGCTCCTGGCATGAACATTTTGTGATAAAAGGTGCTATGACAGTTTAAGTCTTGTACTACTTTTCTGAGGCCTACTTGTGTGCAAGTCTATTCCTATGTGCTTCATACTTGTCCCCAATCCCTCATCTCCCTGCTTGTGGTTGCTGAACTTGTCTTAATTCCTATTTATTGTTCTGTGGTTGTTGTTTGAGTATGTTGGTTGTGCTACTGCCTTACCCTTTTCAAGCAAATTTTCACTAAACCTCTATCTTTCTCAAAACTGTTATAAAACTGTTCTTACTCACTATGAGCACTTCCACTATACTCTTAGATCATTAAGTTCTGACCCCCTCTGTGTGAGTATTGCCTTGGGACCCTTGAGCTCCCTCCGAACTTTGACACACAAGAGCTGACCTTTCCACACTGCACTTACTCCATCTTGGCTATGAAATTTGGGTGTGAGCACTGCCCGGGATCCCTTGAGATCCTTAGGGAACTCTGACACACCTGGATCATGTGAAAGGTTGTGAATAGAATGGCAATGAGGCATTCTGGAGATTCTGGGCCTATCAGTAGGCTCCCTATAGTATAACTTCTTCTTTTCATTATTCAATTATGTAATTCATGCAAATGTCCTGTAATAATTGTTGTAAGCAACTCTTTGGGGATAGATAGTGAAAAAGGAGGGGCAAATATGCATGCTATAGCTATTAAAGGGTGGAAGCCATGCTATTAGGTTTTATTCCCTATTTGCGCAATAGAAACCATGCTTAAGACTCATATGTGCAAGATCATGCATTAGAGACCATGTTCCCTAGGTCTTACACTTTCTGTTTTCAGCATCTATTGGCATTTCATTTCGAAAGTCCTGTGCTAAAATGTGTTAATAACCAGTACTTTACAATCATGCTCTACACTGCCATGTAAACTTAGAGATCCTGTTTAGGATAAACAACACTAATAAACTTGTCATGTTTACATCTCCTGAACCATGTTTAAACAAAGAAATAGATACCATGTCCTTATGATTGCATCTTACTCACTTAAGTACACCTACTGATGCATGAAAAGGAATAAAACAACTTCACTCAATTCTCGCAATCAACTGGTAATAATTCTAAGCTCTGAACACTTAGAACAACATGCTTAGGTAATACAATTCCAAACAGTCCTTCTCTAAAGTAATTATGGTAACTGGTATTCTGTCTCACACCTAGGCAAGCCTTAGGTGATTAAATGGCTTAAAATTGGGAATCTGCTTCTTTTGTTTGTACTACTTAATCCCCAATAGATTTTAAAATTAGTAGGCAAGCCTGATTAAGACTTCCTCTCTGAATTATGCAATAAATCTGTCTTTGTGTTATCACTTAGATACCATGCTTAGGATTTGAACCTGAATCTGGACCTTAACTGTGTATGAGTCATTCTGTTTATATGTACTATGTGCGGAGGTATACCTGAGCCTTTATTTGCTTTCCATGCTCCCCTTAATTGAAGTCCCACATGTTTTATTATGTGTCTCTTAGTAATTTTTACCTTTAAAACCTGAGGGTCTACCTATCACCTCCCTTATAGGATAAAAGTCCTAATTTCCTCCGGGACTAATAGGAAGGGATGGGTAACAACATGCAATAGAGGTCGAGACCAACATTCGATTTAGTTACTTTCACGGGGTGGGTAAGGGTAGAATATGGATATGATGTCCGGTGCACTAATACCACGTGTAGCCCCTCTTCGAGGAGTGATTACCGGGTATTGCATTGATGTGATCCATATTATTATAAACCTAGGATACCCTTCATATTCTTAGATCGTAATCTTTTCAAAATCTAACCTTCTTTACTATTTTCAAACATCTGCATGCGTAAGACTTAAATCCCCTCTTATTTGATCCTTTATTTGTTTGTTTACTAAGCCGTACAAATTCACAAAAGATGTTTGGCCGGGAACCACTGTGGATCCTGAGTGGTGCCTAACACCTTCTCCTTAGGATAATTTCAAGCCCTTACCCTATCTCTGGTTAACAATGTAGTTGTAAATGAACCCCTTTGGTATCCTAACGCACCTTTAAAAATTGTTAGGTGGTGACTCTCAAAAACACAAACCCCTTTCCCAAAAGGAAAGAGTTGTATCAACCGAATGTCATAAACCCAATCTCCGCGAGGAAAGAGGGGGCGCGACACCAGTCATCTGAAAAACAGCAAAATTGACCCCATTGGTCTCCAAAATACCCATATTACGCAATACCTCATGACAACTATCCAGGTATTCCTGAGGATCCTCTGATGTAGCACCTCTGAAATGAACAGGGAATAACTAAATGAATCTATCCAATCTCCACAAAGCATCGGTGGAGATAGATTCCCCCTCAACAAGCGGCGCTGGAGCGACTGGCTGAATTACCCCAACTGGATTGGCTGCAGGGGTCTGAATTTGAGGAGTAGTCTGAACCGGAGTGTGGGTAGCAGGAGTCTGGACCCCTCCTCCAGCTTGAGATACAACTGCTGCAATGAGGAATGTGCCAGTCTGGGCCACACTCTCCATAATACCCACTAAACGGACCAAAGCGTCCTGAAGTACCGGGGTGGCAATAAACCCCTCTAAGACCTAAGTTGGTCCCCCTGGAATGGTCTGAGCTGGAACCCCCTCATTAATCTCGATCTGGGTTCCAGAGTTGGGGCTGCTGCCTGAGCAATGGGCTGAGTGCTGCCCCTGCCTCAGCCCCTAGCGTGGCCTCGGCCTCTGCCCCTAGTAGGAGTATTAATCTCGATCTGGGTTCCAGAGTTGGGGCTGCTGCCTGAGCAATGGGCTGAGTGCTGCCCCTGCCTCAGCCCCTAGCGTGGCCTCGGCCTCTGCCCCTAGTAGGAGCTGCTGCTGCTGGAGGACCTGAGTGTTGGTCAACGGAAGAGGAAGCACGTGTTCTCGCCGTCTGCGAGAGAGTAGAAGAGTTCAATCAGTATTTGAGATACCAAGAATCGCACGACGGAGTAGAAATAAAAGAAATGAGTTTGTTCCTAACTAGTACGTGAATTGTGAGACCTATGCAACCTAGTGCTCTGATACCAACTTGTCACGACCCAAATTCCAAAAACACGGGCTCGTGATGGCTCCTAACACAATACTTGCTAGGCAAGCCGATGTTAGAAATTTACTAACCATTTCCTTTTAAAGTTACTTAACCATAATAGAATGACTCAGACTAAATACGAATATTGATAAAGATCGTAATTAAACCGAACCATGAACTAAATATATAACTATGAAACTGCCCCAGGGTCTGGTGTCACAATTCACGAACTAGTAACGAATACTACAAATAAATGGGATGAAAGAAATAATGTATCTGGTTCGAATGAAATAAAATAGTATCTAAGTGAATAGGAGAAGACACCAGGAGTTTGCGGACGCCAGTAGATCTATCTCATGTATCCGAACAAAAATGCGCAGCCACTGAGATCTCCTAACTCTGGTCAGTACCTGGATCTGTACAAAAGGGTGCAGAGTGTAATATCAGTACAACCAACCTCATATACTGAGTAAGTGCCAAGCCTAACCTCTGCGAAGTAGTCAAGAGGCTAGGACAAGACACCACACAAAACCTGGACATCGAAATCATGCTAACAGGAAATAATAGCAATTAAAGAATGTAAACAACAATTAATGGGAAGGGAGCATGCGATAGGGAATTTTCAACATAAGGAATGAGGAAGACAATAAGGCAAACACAGATAGTGATCAACAATAATATTAGCAATTAAAGATAAAAAGTAAACTCTCACGGAATCACCCTTCGTGCTTTTACTCTCAGCCTCACCAAATAATAAATAGAATATACGGTATCACCCTTCGTGCTTTTACTCTCATCTTCACCAGATTATAATTAAGAATTGCATGACATCACCATTCGTGCTTTACTCTCTTCCTCCTCTTATAAATAAATCATGCACGGCATCATCCTTCTTGCTTTTCACTTTTCCTCACAGTATAATCAAGTCATGCACGACATCACCCTTCGTGCTTTACACTCTTCCTCACAAACTAATCAAATCATCAACAACATAAAAGGGGATTTCAGGAGAAATAATATTTCATCATAATTTCTATCACCATTTCATATTTCAATCTCAACTCAATGTTATCAAAGAAATTTCACAAGAAATCAATATTTCATCATGGTTACTATCATCATTTGTCATTTCGATCTCAACTCAATATTCTCAACATTTTACTGACAACAATAATCACAGATAATGGGCTTTAAGACAACCAAAATAACAAGAAATAACATTTACTCGCATGGTATGACCTGACCACAACGTATAAGTACTCGTCACCTCACCTATACATTGGATTTAATAAACAAACAGGTAACAAGTAGTCATACAATACCTATTCCCTCAAGCTAAGATTTGACACATCACTTACCTCAATTCCGCAGGCCACTCACTGCTCAATTACCGCTTTTCCTTTAGAATTAACCTCCAACACACTCGAATCTAATCATAATTAGTTTTATATCATTAATTAATTCTAAAGGAACCAAATTTACTGAAAAATTATGGCTTTCCTAAGTTTTCTCAAAAAAAGTTAAAACCCGATCCCGGGCCCGCTTAGTCCAAAATCGGGTTTCGGATCAAATTCCGTTTACACATTCACCCCCGAGCCCAAATATGCAATTAGTTTCGAAATCCGACATCAATTCGAGGTCAAAATCCCATTTTTACAAAATTTCCTAATTCTACCCAAACCCTCAATTTTTACCACGAAAATTCTTGATTTTTGATTTAAAAATGATGAAAAAAATAAGATAATTGAAAGAGTAGAGATTAGAATTGATTACCTACACTTTGGGGATGAACTTTGGTGAAGAAAATCGTCTCTAGGGCTTGGTAGTTCGAAAAATAGGAAGAAAAATAGTTCTGTCCGGTTTAACACTGTTTTAATATAGCTGGGCAGGCCTTCATCGCGTTCGCCTGGGCATGCCCCCGTTCGTATAGAGTCAGGCCTGTTGGCCTTCGCGTTCGCGATCACTAGGCCGCGTTCGCATAGAGAAAGGTCAGGTTCCCCTCCCCTAGGCCCGTTACATTACGCGTTCGCGTGGACCAGATCGCGTTCGCGTAGGGTCTCCCCCCAGCCCATCGCGTTCGCGTCAGGGGTCCCGCGTTCGCATAGAACAAAATGGGCCCCCAGTGTTTTTACTCTACGTGTTCGCGACTGGGGTAATGCGAACGCGATGAGGAAAAGTATTGGGCACCAGAAACAACAAAAACCAACAAATTTTTCTAAGTGTAAAACATCTCGTGGCCTATCCGAAACTCACCCGAGCCCTCGGGGCTCTAAAACAAACATGTACTCAAGTCTAAAAACACCATACGGACTTTAACGTGCGATCAAATCATGAAAATAACATGTAAAACTATGAATTAAACCTCAAAACTCATAATATTTTGCAAGAACACTTAATGTTCACTATTTCTCAACCGGACGTCCGAATCACGTCAAATATACTCCGTTTCTCACCAAATTTCACAAATAGCGTTCAAATACTATGACAAATCTGTACCGGGATCCAGAACCAAAATATGGTCCCGATATCAATGGTTTCAAACATTAATTCTTTTCTTTATTTCATTAATAATTCAGCAAAATAATTTCTTTTAAAAATTTATTTCTAAGGCTTGGGACCTCTGAATTCAATTTTGGGCATACGCCCAAGTCCTATATTTTACTGCGGACCTCCCGGGATCGTCAGAACACAGATCTGGGTCCATATGCTCAAAAGGTTGACTCAAGTAAACTAAAACCAAACTTTGAATTCTAAAAATTAGTATTTCTCATATTTTCACATAAAAGTTTCCGGTTTCACACCCGGATTGTGCATGTAAATCGAGGTAATTAAAATTAGATATTTTTATGGCTAATAAGCCTAGAACGGAGTATTAATTCATAAAATGACCCCTTGGGTAGCAGAGAATTCCGGATGTTGGGATTGGGCTCTAAGCTTATTTGTCATAATAGGAGAGAATATCTTCTGATTTGCTCGAGCTGGTGTGCTCAACTGAGTTGTGGTAGCACGGGTAGGTGCACAAGGTGTTAAACAGTAATTCCAGACTACTCCAGCACAATCCTTAGCACTTTCGAGGACGAACGTATGTTTAAGTGGGAGCAAATGTAACGACCCGACCGGTCGTTTTGAGCTCTAGTTCGTCGTTCAGCGGTTTGAGGCCATGAGCAGCTTCACTTCAGGTGTTATGACTTGCACGCGTGGTCGGAATTGAATTTCAAGAAGATTTATAATATAATTATACAATTACATAATTTCTTGAGCATTTAGACCAACCATCCATTCTGCAGAACAAAACACAGCACAAGCAGACAATACCTCTTCATTAAAGCTTGGGCCTGCTAGCATAAAAAGTCATAAAATATATAGTCTTTGTTTAGTATCAAATAAATAGGTACTTCCATTACCTCTACAAGTTTACACACCACTGATAAGTGGGTTTACCTTTGGCGTAACCGGTAAAGTTATTGTCATGTGACCAAGAGGTCAGGGGTTCGAAGCCTCTTGAAGAAATACAAGGTAACACTGCATACAATAAGCCCTTATAGTCCTGCCCTTCCTCGAACCCTGCGCATAGCGAGAGCTTAGTTCACCGGACTACCCTTTTTTAACCTTTTGGATGATCACCACAACATTACTAGAGATATCCTGCCTATGTAGTTCTCGTTGGATTGAGTTACGTTTTCTTTCATCAAGTGAAAAACCCTGTATTTCCTCCCATTTACCACTACCACAATACTCCTTCCGGTTTACAATAAGTGACCAATTTGCTTTTAGCACGCCCATTAAGAAAATATGAAATTCTATACAAAAATATCTACTATGACTAAACTACCCCTAATTAAACATTTAATGTGAGGAGTAAGAAAACTTTTTAGGGATATGTACATAAGGGTTATTTTGTAAAAACAAATTGAATTCTTTCTTGATTATATAACTGGACACTTATTTTGGACCAAAATGAAAAAGGAAACTGGTCACTTATTGTGAACCGGAGAGAGTACCATTTAAAACATGGGCCGAGTAACTTTTTTTCAAGTACCATTGGTAAAAATTGTGCGGGGCACCCTATTTGGTCGCTCCCATTTAACCTATACCCGCTTTTTAAAAAACAGTTAACTCGTACCCACTTTTTAAATATCTTCAGCTCCCTTTCCCTCGTTGAGCTGAAGTTCACCAGTTAAGCTGAAGTTCGCCAGTTATAAAGCAAAACTTCAGCATAGGGGGCTGAAGTTCCCCAGTTACAAAGAAAAAACTTCAGCTCTAGAGCTGAAGTTCCCAAGTTATAAAGACAAAAACTTCATCATACGGGGCTGAAGTTCCCCAGTTACAAAGACAAAACTTCAGCTCTAGAGAACTTCAGCTCTAGAGCTGAAGTTTTGTCTTTGTAAACTGGGGAACTTCAGTCCCGTATGCTGAAGTTTTTGTCTTTATAACAGAGGAACTTCAGCCCCGTATGCTGAAGTTCCCCAGTTACAAAGATAGAACTTCAGCTCTCCCTAGTGTAGTTTGCAAGCTACTTCAGGCTCGTCTACTAGAATGCTAAAGGTTTGCGTGATTGCCTTTGTTACTTCAGCCCCCATGCTGAAGTTATGCGCAAAAGCGGGTATAGATGCAATTTTTTAACAAAACGAGTATAAGTTAAAACGTGGCACAAAAAGTAGATACGAATACAAAAGCCCCGTACCATTGCACTTCTCAGAATATAAACAACAAATTCAATCTCTTCTTCGGTTCCAATAAATCCACCAAATTTCACTTCTTTTAGCTCAGTGTGATATATATGTAGGAGCTAAATGAGGCCTAATTATGCCACTTCCCCTTGCTTCCCTTGTAGTCCTCTATTGCTGCTATCATAACAAGAATGAGATCAATATATTGCTAACTGAATACAATTATAACTTATTAGTTAAGCAAGCTCCAAGCTGTACTAGTTATACACTTTATTCAGTACTATTCTTATACATAACAAATTATGGCATTAGCAATATTATGGGTTTTAATACATGAATAAGCATATACAAAAATAGAATTGTCATTTCAAAATCTTTAATATACCAAACCAAACAGTCGATAGAAAATAATTTAAGCATAATTAATTCCAGCATTATTAATACACCATATTCAGTGCTATTCGTTTACACTCTACCAAACGACCACGGAGGAATATACTAAGTAGTTCATTATGTTGTAGATCACAAGAATAGTTTCTTAGAAATCAACTATAGTAAATGTTTCATTTAGTTACAACAACTCCAACCTCATCGGGTAATATTTTTTTAGAAGAATTAATCCAAATAGTCGTTCATTCAACCACTTAAACTAAAAATAGTCGGTGAAGGTATAATATAAATATAATTTATGTATTATAATATGTATAATTATATATAATCTATGTATATGGCTAGAAAAAGTAAAATAATGAATATGATCCGCTATTTGTGTAAATATTCCCTATTTTTTAGAGCAAACATCATTTGTAGCCATCCGAGAAAAACTAATGGCAATAGATAGCCACAAAATAATTCATACAATTAATAGCACAAAACCAATTAGAAGAGCTAGCCCAAAATCACTGCCACTCTTCCACCTTCAAATTTCAAACTTTTCAACTCTGTAACCTACTTTAATCCATACTTTCCCCTTACTCTGCCACTTAAAATTAATTAAAGAATGAAAACAATAATCAGAATATTATCAAGATAATAATTCACCAAATTGAAAGGTTCATATTATATCTTTAATTCATTCACCATGCAGTGGTGGATCTAGAGACTACATTTGCTGCGTCTAAATTAGACCCCATCTGTATTCATAGTCTCATATTATATTTTGGAGTATACCTAATCCATGTATTCATAATTAACTAATATTTGCAATTTGATAGGCCGTAATACAGATCCAACGAGTAGTACTTCCAAATCCTTGCTCCGTTTATATTTTGGGCATACGATTTTCATGGTAAGAGAATATTTTCTCCAACCAAAAGGAATTTTCTAGTGATTTTTTGTGATGCTTGAATTATCATTGCCAAATTGGTACTGATCCAGAAAGATTTTTTTAGTTAACCATGATTTAACGGGTGATTTTACTTAAAACAAATATTGAACCCTTAGATCTGGAAATGGACAGGTGTGATAAATATAAATGTCTACTTGACAAACTGGAGGACGTTGTAATGGAGGGGGCCGCTTTCAGGATGGAAGAGTTTCATACCTTATCGGGTTCTGACTTACATGTGTAGTTATATCGTAATAGTCTAATTAGGTTATTGTTAAAGAATTAGGTACTTTAGAATTGGTTCTTAAATAAGAATCTTTATGGGAAAAAAAGACTACTTACAAAAGATTAGAACTTTCTTAACTGAGTATTATAAAATAGTTATGTCACGACCCAAAATCTATAAGGTTGTGATGGCGCCGGACATCATTGTCAGGCAAATCAATTATTAATTAATTGAAATAATTTCTTGTTTTAGCATTTATGAAAAACATTACCTTTCACTTTATTACATAGTAACTGCATAAAATCCCTTAAGTAAATACAATGGTTTAAATAGTCCTATTTTAGAAAATATATCCCAACACATCCCAGAACCCGGTGTCACAAGTACATGAGCAATTTCTAAGAATTTTACAATTTCTACAAAGCTTGTCCGAAATACAAGTGGACAAGGAAAATTAAAATAATGTAATACAGTATGAGGGAGACTCCGTCAGCTGCGGATCGCCTCCGGATGATGCAGCTCGCCTAAGTCTCCAGATCCGCCACATCGCTATGAAGGTACATGTGTAATAAAATGTACATGTGCAATAAAATGTACAGGAAGTGTAACATGAGTACAAAAATAATATGTACTCAGTAAGTCGCCCACTTAATCTCAGAGAGGTAGTGATGAGAAGTCAAATTAGACATTTGCTAAAGGTCAATTTAGTATATTCAAGTATGACACTAAGCATGATTATCATAGACAATTTATTAAAATCGGGAATAAATAATATCAATTTNCTGCCTAGGGTTGAACGGCTCGAACCATAGATGCATCTATCTGCCCCGCTCGCGAATCGATCATGTGATGCGGTTATACATAAATACAGGGTTACCCTACTCGCGAATCATACATTTAAAACTCAATTGCCAAGTTTAAATCTTTGTTTTGAAACTCAATTGCCAAGTTTAACAATATTCAATAATATAACCTTCTCAGGTATACATTTATCCATGGTAGAAATCAATTTTCTTTCTAGATGATTAAGAAAATGAACTCTAGTCTTCTTAGATATTCAATTACTATATTGATCATATTAGCAGTCTAATATTACTGGCAAGATCACAAGTACCACAAGTAAGGCATGTTGGTGGGTCCTAGTCTACCCGGACATGGCATAATAGTAGCTACGCACGGACTCTCGTCACCTTGTGCGTACGTAGCCCCGGAAGATAATAGCACATACTTAATTAGCTCACCTAGGGGGACAATTTCCCCTCACAAAGTTAGAAAGAAGACTTACCTCGCTACGAAATTCCATAACCGGCTTCCAAGCCCTTCCGATGACTCAAATCGACGAACAACGCCCCAAAACTATCCAAATAACGACAAACCAATGAAAATATACTCTAATATTCGTTAAAAATTCAAATTATATAATTTTCCAACTCCGCTCAGTGAAATGACCAAAATGCCCTCGGGCCCACGTTCCCGAAATCCTAAATTCTCGAAGATAAATTCTACCCATATATTTACTAGTTCAAATATACAATTTACTCTAAATTCCATGCTAAAATTCGTGGCTAAAAATCCAAATTACTATTTTCTAGGTTTTCTTCAATATTTTCCAAATTTTTCCACAATTTTCATGTATAATTCTATGTAATAACCTTGTATTTAACTTAGAAACATGAAGGAATTACCTACCTAGTGATGCTTGGTGAAAACCCCCTCTTGAAGCTCCTCAAAGTCGAGCAAACCAAAGAAGTAGATGTAGATGCATGCCCAAGCTCCGTACTGATGTAGATGCACTAAAGGGTGAGCTCCAAAAGATGCAGAACCTGGAGTTTGATGTATCCTCCCTCCTGCCAAAAGGATGGAGAGCAGGGAGCTGGCACGTTCATTCCTGGACTAGACTTTGATTTCACCACACTGATGACAGCTCCTGAGCCGCAGATTGTTGGGTCCTCCCAGACTCCAACTCCCCTGGCACCCATTGACATTCCCTCTGAGTCAGATTCCAGACATACTGAAGAGTCCAAAGATGGGGAGACAGATGATGAGGAGACAGGCAAAGATGCACTGTCTGAGGAAGATGAGGGTCCTCAAGACAAGGGTAAGCGAGTTGTCATGACTACAGCTGCACAGGATAAAGAAGAAGCAGATCTACAGAAGGCAATTGCCCACTCGCTAGCGAACATGGTCGCCAAAGCCCATCCATCGACCACTCAGCCATCATCGGGCGAGGATAGAAGCTCCCAGGCCCTTGCTCCATCATCAGGGCAGTTGGAGATCCCTACTCCATATGTGGAGGTCACTCCTCAGGCTGAGATCCCATAAGCCACAACTTCAGCATCAGTGGGTGACCCCACCGCAGTCCAGCATGCTTCAGACTCCCATTTAGTGCGCCACCAGGGAGCCCCTCGACTCTGTTTAGATTTCTTACGCATTGGGGATAATGCATGTTTTTCAGTAGGGTGTAGGAGATAGGCCATTTTTATAATCTGTGTGTGATATATATATATATATATATATATATATATATATATATATATAGTTGTATGCGTAACTTCCTTAGTAGTTAGTAATGAATTCCCCTTGGTTTTTCTTCGTCGGGTTCTTTTCCAAGGGTGTAATAGTAGAACCAGGACAATAGTATGAACAGTTTTGACCTAGTTGGTGTGATTGTATAGCTTCAAGCATGTATGTTGGTGAATGAGTTATACCCCTCCGTTGTTTATATATATAATTAAAAAAAAAGATTTATGGTTAGTCATTTTTGTGAACTTGAGACTCGCTCTTTGACTTTATGTTTGATCAAAATTGTACTTATCATACGATGAAAGCTTGAGTTGCCTGATGTTCACTTGAGGGCTAAAACCATGTTGAGTCAAACAGTTCATGTGCCATGTGTGTTAGTGTTTGTGTAAATAATTCTTGTGTTTACATCTATCATGTAGAACTTGCATGGTTGGTCTTTCAATGCTAATGATAATTACGTTTGATTGGAGAAATGACCTTAGGCATTCTTTGTGTTATTTGAAAAACCCCTTTAGCCTTTCAAGCTAACCATTGCATAAATATTATCACTAGTTTACCCTACTTGAGCTTTTAACCTTTTCTTTGGCCACCTCATTACAAACCTTTACCCTTTTGTGAAATAATTCCCTCTTTTGAACCCAACACTCCTTGAATATTAAGAATGAGGCTAAAATCCTAAGTTGGGGTGTTGGCATCAAGTTGGAAATTGGTAAGGTTGTACATTGAGTGTAGGAACATATACCTCTAAGTGTTCATATGAAATTACTAAAGCTTCAAAATAAAATATATCAAAAAAGAAGAAAAAAAAGAAGACATATGTATGTATATAAATATGGAGCCTTGAGGAAAATTAGAGAGGTATTAAAGGGGGTTCTATGTTGGTAACTAGATGCCAATGAGGGCTATGTGGTTTGAAAGGAAACAAAGTGCAAAAAGAAAGACAAATGTGAGTAGTGTTCAAGGAGGGTGTAGTCACTTGTATACCAAATGCTTATCCTACCTTTCCTTAAACCTACATTACAATCTTAAAAAGTTCGTATGGGATCTCCAATCGAATGTTTTTGAATAGGCAGCGAATTAAAATAAGGGAAAGCTTATGGCATCAGATGTTGCAACACTTGAAATTCCTTGTGAGAGCGAGTGTCTTTGTAAATCTGTCCCCTATGTTATCTCTGTAAAGATAGTGATTCTAGGGACCTTCTTTCTTGTGAGGGTACATGAACTGCAAGGTGTAATAAAAGTTAAGTTCTTGAAGTCGAATGCAAGTGCACTTAGCTGAGAGCAACATTTTGTCAAATTGGTTGAGGCTCAAAGTTCACAGGTTGATTAGCTTCTTTGTAAATAATAATGGTTGTCCAGGAAGGGTAAATAATTGATAGCACATGCTTGTGAACTGACAATTAAAACCATCCACGGTCACTACTGTTTCATGTCGTCGGTCAGAGTCTAGGATAGGATAATGTTGTTTTGCTTGCTTGAGGATAAGCAAGAATTTAAGTTGGGGGTGTTGATGTGCCGTAGAATTTCGGCACATTTAATACCAATTACTTAGCTTTTAGCTCGTTATAAATGCATTTGCTCGTTAAATCTTATGAAGTTTTTATGTTTTGCAGTACATGAGGCTTGAGGACTCGAAAGCATGGAAATTCAGCGAAAAAGTCGCAAAAGAGCAAAAAAAAGACAAGTTGTGGGCCGCATAATTCAAATGCGGACCGCAAAACTCACATGCGGACCGCAAACCATGAGGGCAACCGCAAAGTAAAATAGTTCAAATGGCAAAATCAAATGCACGTTACGCGATCCATTATGCGACTGCATAACAAGTTTGCGGACCGCACAATAGACCGCAGACTTCCAGAAGAGTCAGAGCTCACAAGTTTGCGATGGAGAATGCGATCGCATAACAGATATGCGAACCGCATAACTGCTATGCAATCGACATATGGAACCGGACTCGGGAGATCTGCGATGGACTTGAAGGATATACGGACCGCATACCTATTTTGCGATAGATATGTGGTCGCATAATTTGTTTGAAAAGGGTATTCTTGTCCAATTTTGGCCCCGATTTTTAGCCCACTACAAATTGATTTATTAGGGTTTTTGTGGGGGAATCTTGTTTGAAAAAGCGGCTACAATACAAGGCATTGAATAGTCCATCTTTTGGAAGCTTTAGAGTGAAGAATCTTGCACTTTTGTAAGCATTATGACATTGAATATTGTTATATTTTTTGTATTTTAGCATGTGTGGTCAGTTTTAAATACTAAGGTTGTGGACCCTAAATGGGTGTAATGTTAATGGGTGTTTACCATTGAATATATGTATAATGGTTGGTTGGTATATATTTATTTCTCATTCTTCATTTATTGTTGGTGGTTGCAAACATTAACAGGTGCCATTTTTACTCTTTCTTTACTTGGAAAGGTGGGTTAGGGTTTGGTAGAAGTAAATATTAAAAACTCAAGGCATTAAACCTTGTTTAATAGAATCGCTTAGGGATAAGTTGATTTTATTTGGCACTAATTGATTGTTCTTAATTGAAACTCTTTTATATTTGAAAAAATCATAAAGAGAAAATACTACCCAAATATTGGAAAATATTGGGTAGTCATTTAGAGATCATTTTCATATCAAGGACCTTTCATTAGAAATATAACATATTAACACCGATAGAATTATATTCATTAAAGGGGACACAACCGTGGTTGAGTTAATTAAATTATTTACAACTTTCTAGAATCATAATTGTTACTACTTCACTCAATTACAATACTCCTTTTTTAAGCTAACGGAATAGAATTACGAGTTAAGTCAAGCTTCACACTATTCACGTAATCTTTTCACGCCTATTCCCTATGGGATTAGACCCCAACCTAGTTGGGTTATTATATTTGACATCGACCACTTTATACTATTTATTTAAGTGTAATTTGAGCGTATCAGACACCACATTTGTAAAACCTTAAAAGGGCATAACCCCAATACCGAGGACAAGGCCATAATATCGCACTTATAAGACCCCTAAAAGGGAATACCCTAGATATGAAGGCCGAGGTCATCTCGCTCGGGGACTAATCATAAGACCTCGATGAGGCAAAATCACGCTTATAGTACCTCAACGGCAAGCATCAGAATTCAAACCACAAAAGCAAAGACAAAGGCAAAATGAGAGTTTATGCAAAAACAAGACAAAAGATCTCTTTATATAAATGGTGGTACGAAGGTACATTTACTCCCACAGGGAGCCCTTTACCGAAAGAAAACCTAGTCTATCATTATCATCAGGGACTTCGTCTTTTCCCCTCGGGGACTTTGCCTTCATCAACCCCCTCGGGACTAGCATCCTCGTTAGCTTCTTCCCTTTCATTTTCAAAATCGGTTTCATCGTCGGTAGAAAGGAGAAACTTAGCACTAATCTCGTCCGCCTTAGCCTGCTGTATCTCCTCCGAGAGATCAGAGCCTTTATCATGAATCTCCTCGAGGGTCTCCCACCAAGATCTGCATCGGGCATACTCATTACTTATTCGCTCTCGATCAAAAGCCCCCCCCCCCTCAACTCCTTCTGAGCATCTGTTAGATGGTGCCCATTCCCTTCGGAGTATTTTATGACGTCTCACAAATGGATTTCTGGGCCGAGAATAGTTTGGGCTTCACTTTTTCCAATATCACAACAAGGTGTGCTACCGCTGAAATTAGGAAAGCACTCGAGAACTTCAAGTGGGAGGATATTAAGACTCCCACGGGAATTTTTGCCTAAAAAATATAACATATATGTGAAATTACTTGGGCTCGGATTCAGGGAAAGAAGAATTGGTGAATCATTTCCCAACATCGAAATTTATCTATGACATGAATGAATATCTTCCAGTTATCTTTTCTCCGCCAACGAGTGGCCCAACCGGCTCTATAGATAGCTATATCTCCTTCGAATGGAGGCACCTTCACTTGAACCACCTTCTCCCAATGGCAATCAACCTTCGCCTTTTAAATATCGGTTACCGGACTAATATATCGAGACGTGGGCTCGCATCGGCCCGCTACCGAGGAAGATTTATCAGCCTTAAAATCAGATGACGTTTCACATGGTCCGGGGAGGAACTCTTCAACACGAGGGGGAACTGCCGTTTTCTCTCTTAAACGAGCATGAAGAAGAAGGGGTTTTCTATTTTTGAGGGACCGTCTTAAAAGTTTTGACCATAACTATGTTATAATTTCAGAATAAGAAGAACAAAACTGGCGAGGAGATGAACGCAGAGAAAGGATGAAAGCACAAGCTGCTAAATGGAGATTTGAAGATGTTGCAAAAGGTGAAAATATGAAAAAAGAAGGGTTGGAATATTTATAGAGGTTTTTCTAAGCGTATTGAAGAAGTTGAAAGGGCGGAAAATAGCGGTTCAGGGGCTTTTCGAGAACCGTGATGTATGCAACCTTTATGTCACATCAGTTATTGACCTCACATGGCTGAAGTCACGGTGGAGATACCAAAGAGCCAAGAATTCAAAATCGTTTCTTATCATTTCACTCTAAGAAATGCAGGGACTATCTGTATACAGCCAAAATCGGGGAAGTATGATTTTAGAGCCTCTATGACATCCCCAGCCCGACTTCAAGGGGTTCGAAGCACAGCATGTGGCTCGTCTCCGAAGTACTCCCCTCGAGAGAGAATATCGAGGAATCATCACAGCATACCTCGAGGCAGTATGAAAATCGATAACCGTCATGGAAAGGCCCAAGGGCACACGATTAGAGCTAGCAAGGTCTGCAAGAATAGTACAAGTCCGTATTGAGCCATTATACAACTGTACCAGTAGCATTTCCTTGTCATGATTAGACATGTACTATGTTGGGACTCCCTCTTTCTATATAAAGGGGACCCTATCATTTTGTAACACATATGAAGATTCAATATAATAGAACATTTTCTATTTTTTTGCAAAAATGTGCTCAACAATTACTCTATAGATTTATTTCTCTTTACTTATTGTCTTCATTTATTGTTCTTCATTGATTTCCCATCATTAGCCGTAAAAGGACAACCTCGTGGCCCCCAATATCATTGTTTCTTCATTGATTGCTTATTATTAACTGCCCTAGGTAGATCTCGGGCCCCCCTGTTCCAGCCAGCTCGAGGGCCAGCGCTATGACAACATTGGTTTGCATATCTTACTTTTCTAACTCACACTTAGCACTTCCTATAGAATAACTAGTATTAAGATGAACCACATATTTTTAGAACCACAAAATCAAGTATAATTGTTAATACCATTTTCGAGGTAAACAATTCAATGATCGAATTCAAAGCTACAATGACTATCACTACTTTAGAATTCAGAACTTGTCTAGAAATTATGTTGAAATTAAAGAGAGAAAGAGGTGATTCTTAAAAAGAAAAATAAATTAGTTTTTAAATTGAGTTGAAAAGGGGAAGAAAAGCTATGGGCTGAAAAATAATCGGATGACAGATGTGAGGGAAGGTATCCTTTGTTATTATGAATTTATGTACAAATTGTAAATATAAATATGATATGTAATTAATAAGAAACTCTATAAAAGTAGTAATTAAGTCTATAATTAAGTGTAACTATGTAAAAATTTTATTGTTTAATTTGTTAATCATGTCTCAAGTTTTTTAACTAGAAGAATTAACATAAATAGTTGCTACCCGCTTAGACTGAAAATTATTGAAGATGCATATATATACACACACACACTTATATATATATACAAACCCGTTAGAAAAAAAATAATGAATTCAAACAACCGGTAATTGTGCAAAAATACCTTTTATCTAATGCAGAGTAAAATAATGTTGCTATTTTTGTTGAATTTGTGAATTAAAGCTGAATTTTAGTCTAAGAGATGAAGAGAAGAAATTGGGGAAGAAGAAATCTCAGCTTTATTATCGAAAATAAATGCTTTTGTACAATGTTAACTACCCTTTATATACTAATACAATTGACTAACTAATTGCTAACTATAGTTAGCTAAACTACTCTTACACTAAACTCTAGATAGCTTAAGTTACTTCACTAACTAATACGTTCATACTCTCAACATCCCCCCTCAAGCTAGAGGAGGTGAAGATGTTCTTCATCCCTAGCTTGGATAACAAATAGCTATGTTACATTCTGCTCAAGCCTTTGGTGAGAATATCCGCTTGTTGATCAGCAGTATTGACATAAACAGTGTGGATCAACCCTGACTGGATCTTCTCATGCACAAAATGACAATCGATGTCTATATGTTTGGTCCGTTCATGAAAGACATGATTAGCTGCAATTTGGATTGTTGATTTACTATCAGAGTACATAGGAACTGGATTCTGTTGAGCAACCACTAACTCCTTAAACTAACCAGTAAGCCAAACAATCTCAGCCACTGTTGAGGCAAGGCTCCTATATTCTGCTTCAGCAGAACTTCTGGAAATTGTTGACTGTTTCTTGGACATTCATGAAATGAGGGAATCACCAAACTTCACTATATAGCATGCTATTGACCTCCTACTGTTGGGGCAAGATGCCCAATCAAGCATCATAGAAGGCTATTAGTGAGCCACATCAGTTAGTTTTCATAACACCCCTAAGCCAGGACAGTTTTTGATATATCTCACAATCCTAATAGCAACATCCATATGAGAGGATTTAGGACTTTGCATAAACTGATTCAGTATTTGAAGTGCAAATGAAATGTCTGATCTAGTGATTGTTAAGTATAGCAACCTTCCAAGTAATCTTTGGTATGGTCCTGGATCCTCTAATGGAGTATCATCATTTGTAGAGCTTGTGTGTGCATCAAACTCCAATGTGGTCAGCTTTGTATTCAATTCCAAAGGTGAACTCATAGGTTTAGAACCTGATAAACCCATATCATCAATTAACTTCAGGCTATACTTCCTCTGATGCATTAAGATCCTTCATTTGCTTCTAGAAAATTCAATTCCCAGGAAATACTTTAGCTCTCCCAAATCTTTGATTTTGAAGCTATCTTGCAGCTGTGATTTAGTCTCTTGTATCAGCTCCAAGTTATCTCTAGTGATGATAAGAGCATCTACATACATAAGAACTACCACAAGCTGCCCTGAAGATCTCTTGGTGAATAAGGAGTAGTCTAGGTGACTTTGTTGAAATCCTGATGCAAGTAGTGTTGTAGTGAGTTTGATATTCCATTGCCGAGATACTTGCTTAAGTCCATAGAGTGACTTATGCAATTTACATACCAGTGATCTGTTGTTGCTCCCCACAAAACCAGGTGGAATGCACATGAATACCTCTTCAGTTAAATCACCTTGAAGAAAAGCATTTTACACATCCATTTGATGGATGGTCCAGTGCTTGGCAGCAACTAAGGCAATCACACTCCTGACTGTCACCATTTTCACCACTAGTGAAAAGGTTTCCTGGTAATCTAACCCCTCCTTCTGATTGTATCCTTTGGCTACAATCATGCCTTAAATCTCTCAACCTCTCCGGTTGCCTTGTACTTGATCTTATATACCCATTTTCACCCTATAGCTCTTTTCCCAGGAGTCAGTGGTACTATCTCCCAAGTTTTTTTTATCCTCAAGTGCCTTTATTTATGCCTACATAGCCTCAGCCCACCTCTTATCCTTTGCAGCTTCATAGTAGCTATTAGGTTCTTGTTCTGAAGAGAGTTGAGATAGATAACTTTGATACTTGGGTGATAGTTGATCATAGCCTATGAAAAAAGCTATTGGATATTTGCAACTGTTATTTTTGTACCTTTGTCAGCTCCTACATAGTCCTTGAGCCTAATGGAGGTCTAGAAGTTCTGCTTGACTTTCTAGAAACCTCAACATGTAGTGTACTCAATTTTGGAACTGCAGCTGGCACATAAATTGGAGGATTTGATACTGGAGGGATTGAAGTGGATGTTGAATGGTTTGGAGAAGTCTCTGAATGTCCATTATCTGAATTGAGTACTGGGGAACTCTCTGTAGTAGGAATAATGGATGAATCTGTGGCAGGAGCTGATGTAGGGTGTGGATAACACTCATGATCTGTAGTACTAAAAAAGGTTTTCTGTGAGATAAACACCCTATGATTCTTAAGTGAGATAGAAAAGGTTTTCTGTGATACAACATTTCAAAGGGTGACTTGTTACTAAGCACAATGGATGACACCCTATGATTCTTAAGTGAGATAAAAAAGGTTTTCTGTGATACAACATTTCAAAGGGTGACTTGTTACTAAGCACAATGGATGACACCCTATGATTCTTAAGTGAGATAAAAAAGGTTTTCTGTGATACAACATTTCAAAGGGTGACTTGTTACTAAGCACAATGGATGACACCCTATGATTCTTAAGTGAGATAAAAAAGGTTTTCTGTGATACAACATTTCAAAGGGTGACTTGTTACTAAGCACAATGGATGACACCCTATTGATAATGTACACAACTGTCTCAATGCAATCTCCCCAAAATCTGGCTGGTATATGACCTTGAAATCTGATAGCACCTGCAATCTCCAAAATGTGTCTATGTCTTCTTTCTACTACCCTATTCTACCAAGGTGTGTAAGGACACGAACTTTGGTGTAAAATCCCATGTAGTTGAAACAATTCCCTACATTGAGCATTGAAAAACTCACTCCCATTATCTGACATGAACGTTTTAACAGACTTCCCAAACCGAGTTTTAACCATAGCAAGAAAAGTTTTAAGAATGAAAACTACATCAGTTTCCAGTCTTATCAGAAAAATCCAAGTCCATCTAGTGTAGTCATCCACAAATGTAAGAAATTTTTTTATTCCATTATAGGTAGCAACCTTGTAAGGTCCCCAAACGTCCATATGAATTAGTTGAAATTCTTCAATACTTATAGTAGCATTTACTGGAAAAGGAATTCTATTCTGTCTTGCCAAAGGGAAAATCTCATATCTATGAGCATTATTGAAATCTAAACTGTTTCTGAAACATTGTAGTTTTCTAATAACTGGTAGAGGAACATGTCTCATTCTCTTGTTCCATATATCTGGATCTCCTTTCTTCAACACTGTAAATTCCTTGTGAGAATGCATCCTTCTGTGTGACTCCACTGACATCATGGTGTATAGCCCTTCTTCTTCCCTATCAATCTCCTTCACCCTCCCAGACAAGAGGTCCTGAAAGACATAGAATGTGGGAATGAAGGAAGTAAAACAGTTCAGATCTTTTGTCACCTTGGAGACAGACAAAAGATTGAACTTGAAGGCAGGAACACATAAGGCATTCTTAATAGTGTCACCTCCTGATAATTGACAATCCCCTATGTGTGTAATCTTGGCAGAATCCCCTGTTGGTAGTTGAACCTGTCCTGCATTTTCTGTTTTTGTTCCATTGTGCAACAAACCTTTATTTCCTATCATATGGTTTGTAGCTCTTGTATCTACGATCCACTTAGGAATGCTAATGTTATTATAAAAAAAAGTACCTACCATAGCTGCTATATTACCACTGGATTCACCAATTGAGCTTTTGTTCAACAGTTGCAAGATCTGAGAATACTGTTCATTTGTGAACATATGTGTTGGAACTCCTTTGTGTGCTTCATATGAAACATTGCTTTCTACTTGTGCTGCAGCATTAGCCCTTCTCTTAGGTTTGAAATCAGATGTATAGCCCACTATTTTGTAATAATTTTCCTTCGAATGACCTGACTTATTACAGAACTCACACTTTATCAACCTGTAGCAGCTTGCTTTTGTGTGCCCCTTCTGGTGGTAAAATTCACATTCTATTCAAAAATTCCTCCTTGGTTTATTTCGTGATTGTGAAGTAAACATAGCAGTAGGCTCAACTTGTCATGTACGAGTGTTAAACTGGTTACTTGAAATTGTTCTTCCGCTTCCATCTTGGACTATCATAGCGTATACTTGGTTAATAGAAGGAACATTAGGCATCATCAAAATCTGACTTCTGGCTTGCTCAAAGCTATCATTCAACCCCATTAAGAATTGCAGCAATCTCTGAAACTTCAACTGTTCAACATAATCCTTAACAGGAGGTGGTGGTAATATTACATCATACTCTGCCCATAGATCTGTTAATTTCGTAAAGTAAACTGAAACAGATTAAATCCCCTGTGTTGAAGTAAAAATTTCTTTATGCAAGTAGTAAAGTCTCGAAGCATTTACTTTATCAAATCGTTCCTTAAGTCGTGCCCAAACAATTTGAGAATTTTATGAGAACAAAACACCAGTAAGGAGATGTCAATTAACGTTGCTCATCAGCCACAAAGTAACAATTGCATTGCAACAATCCAACTGATGAGGTAGTCCAACTCTAAAATAACCTTTTGAGGTGGTACTGTCTACCAAACCCAATTTGTTCTTTCCTAAGAGAGCTACTTCCATAGCTCGACTCCACAACGTGTAGTTTTCCATTCCAGTTATCAAGAAACCAATTGACAACGAACCTGGTCCATCGGATGGATGCAGATAAAGTGGGTGATTGTGATCGAGAACAGGTCCGATCGGTGTTGCATTGGTGCTATTGCCAGAATTATCGTCAATCGACAAGGATATTATAGAAATTCACTCATATTACTCAATCAAATCGAAAAATTAGGGTTCCGATCACGAATCTCTGAAGAAAACAAAGATGAACAGAATCAAGGAGATATGAGCTGATTCTCTCGATTTACTTCGACTTATCAAAGAAATCCCTAGAATCAATCAGTAATATACTTTGATACCATGTTGAATTTGTGAATCGAAGCTGAATTTTAGACTAAGAGATGAAGAGAATAAATTGGGGAAGAAGAAAGCTCTGCTTTATTATCGAAAAATAACTGCTTCTGTACAATGTTAACTACCCTTTATATACTAATACAATTGACTAACTAATTGCTAACTATAGTTAGTTAAAATACTCTTAGACTAAACTCTAATTAGCTTAAGTTACTTCACTAACTAATACATTCATACTCTCAACAATTTTGGGCCGACCTAAGGTCCTATAGAATAGATTTGAGTGTGTAGCTTCATGTCGGGAAAAAAAAGCAGAAATAGTCATATTTATAACCGATAATTGAAAAATAGCCATAGTTTAAAAAGTAATTGAAATTTAGTCACTTTTCATGTAAAGATAAATCTGAACAAAAATACTTTTAAAAATTCGAAAATATTCCAGCATAATATGCTGGAGTTCAAATTATTTACATATGAGCTTCCAACATAATATGCTGGAATTTTATAATGTGTTAGAGTTCCAGCATAATATGCTAGAAGTTTTTATACATGAGCTCAATAATCCTGTATATTATGCTGGAACATTGCGTGTGCTGGAGTTCCAACATAATATGCTGGAATTTTATACGCACGAGCTCCATAATCAGGCATATTATGCTGGAACTTTTCGTGTTTCAGCAAAACAATGGCTATTTTTTAATGACTTTACAAATGCTGACTATTTTTTATATACCAGTCTAAAAACTGACTAGTCTGTGCTATTTTCACCTTCATGTTTGCATTGCATGTATGGTTTGAGCTAGTGACCCAAAAATGAGATAACATTATTGTCATAAAATATAATCCTTCAATTTAATTTCATATGTTACTCTTTATATTTTGGAGTGTAATGAAATATTCAGTTCTCCACTACTTGAACAACTTTCAAAAATTAGTTGACACAAACTAATAGTATCAGAATCTTAATCAAGATCCATATCAAGACAAGAACCCTATGTATTTCTATTTAGGAAATTTTACCTCCTATAGAAAAGTTCTACACCTTATTTATTATAAATAAAAATTGTTTTAAAATATTATTTTCTATAGCTACTTTTTGTTTTTAATAGCAAAATATGTATTTATGGTCACTTCTTGCTGTTAACCATTAAATGCGCTATCTAATATTTTTCTCTCTCATTCTTTCATTTTATTCTCTCCCAAATTAAAATCATGCATACTATCTTATTTCTCTCTCCATCTCTCTCTCCACGATCTCTCTCTCATTATTTTCTATATGAACCAGAAAACTGGTTCCCTCCGACAGACGGTGAGCTTTTCCATGATTTCCATGGTTATCATTACTCTTTAGCCATGAAAACAGTGAGCTTTTCCATGATGTCCTGCAAGTTTTCTTAACATTCTTTTAAAAATTATTCTTTGCCCAATTCCACAGGACGTGGAGGCGTGACACCAAATTTTTTCCCTTTGATTCATGATTTCTTGCTTCTGTCAAGAAATATGAAATTGTGCAAATCGCAAATCATCAACGCACATTTTCACCACTCACCATTAGAGTTTTGGGCTTTTGGCCGGTTAAAGCTTCTTCTTTTTCTCTTCAACAATTTTTTTTAAAAAATATTCACCATTGTTAGGTTTTCTGCAGAATACCCACTAAAGCATCCAATTTTGAAGGGCCATCTTTCGATTTGCAAATTATCAAGAGGAACCTATAATTGCAGGTTCATCAGCAACCATTGAAGCCGAAAGGAGAACAAAAATAAACAATGACCCTAATTGTAGATGTATTTATATGTATTCGAGCCCACATACGTTGATTTTTAGTTTCTACAGTGATTTTCTCTTCTTGTATTTAGATGTATTTATATGTATTCGATAAGGCATAGACTAATTTTTATTTTGTACAGTGATTCTTGAATGTTGTAGTTAGAGGTATTTATATGTATTTGAGTTCTTACAACAACATTTTTAAATACATTGTTAGTTCTATCATTTTAATGTTATTCATCTATTAGTTATACATTCAATCTAACTGTATTCATCTGTATTTTAAACCTAACTGCATACATCTGTATTTAAAATAATAATACAGTGAAATATAGTAAAATACTCTCAATATAAATAGAAAATCAATGAATACAACTAATGTAATATAATCAATAAAGAAGTAATACCATGTATTAGGAATAAATAAAATATTGTGAATACAAAAGTAAACTTGAATACATTGAACACAACTGTTAGACACAATAGAATACAAGCACTAGGTTTATTATGAAATATGCAGGCAGTAGGTTATTATTATAGGTTGTATCCGACATAAATACATGATGTATTCACTCACAAAAAATCGAATTTCAAAATATTTACGTAGATACTTGTATCAATTCCGAGCAAAATCTTGAACAATGTCAGAAAAAAAAAATTCGAATTGAATCAGAAAAAAAGAGGGACTAAAACTCTGAAGAGTCCTCTATTTTTTGGTATTTAGCGTCTGATAAATCTTCTCATTAGTTGGATTGATAATGTTGTGTGTTATAATTGATTTAGGTGAGTTATATTAGGAGTGTATCCCGTTAAATTAGCATATTACATTGTATTCATGAATACATGTGAATAAAGCGACTGACAGCTGGACTGCCCTATTTTTTAGCTACTGTATTCATGAATACAGTAGCTATACATCGAATACATTACCATAACAACTGAAAGGTAGCTACGGAAAGTAATTATGAATATGGTAGCTATAGGAATTTAGAAGTGTCACGAAGCAAAAATCCCACCTTCGGGACCGTGATGGCGCCTAACATTTCACTTGCTAGGCAAGCTAACGTTAGAGGATTATTTAAGCCAATTTTAGTCAATTTCAATAACAAAATCAATTAAGCTAAATAGAAACTAAATCTGTAGTGCAGAATAACATAAAGCCAATAATATCTAATACAATTTGGATATAGAGTCACACCTGACGAGCTTCTAAGAATTTCTACAAACAGAGTCTGAAAGAAATACAACTGTTCTAAATGAAAAAAATAGTAACATTGGGAAAACAGAAGGGGACTCCAAGGTCTGCAGACGCCAACAGATCTACCTCGATCTCCAATAAGCAAGTCCAAGCTGCTAAGCCTCACGATCAACTAGGGTCGGTACCAAAATCTGCACAAGAAGTACAGAGAGTAGTATGAGTATAACCGACCCCATGTACTCGTAAGTGTCGAGCCTAACCCAGACGACGTAGTGACGGGGCTACGACATGACACTCACATTATAAACCTATGCTGGTAACAATATATATGTACAAGATAACAACAGATAAAACTAATCATGTACTATTGGGAGGGGAACATGCTAAAGGGAATACAAGATATAAGAGATACAACAGAAATGATAACCTGAAATAGTCATTATGCCTTTAACTAGTAAAAAAATTAAGCACAATGAAGAAATTTGCACGACATCATCCTTCGTGATTTTACTCTCACTCTCAATATAAATCAATGGATACGACACGACATCACCCTTCGTGCATTAACCTTCATAACATGGCACGACATCACCCTCCGTGCATTAACACTCACAATATGGCACGGAATCACCATTCGTGCTTTAACACTCTCCCTTACCATATAACAATGAACAAGAAATAACAGGGAGATAGGATCAACAAGAACAAGCCTTACTTCAAAAATAGTTCAACAATACCAATCTCAACGTTGGAATCAATACTCAATTACCTCAAAAGTCCATAAACACGGTAAGAACAATGAATTTAACAAATAACTAATCTAAGTATGGATAACATGATCAAAGTAAGCAATAATTACAAGAAACAAGTCCCACCCGCATGATTTAACTCGACAACAACGCATAAGTACTCGTCACCTCACAAATACGTTGTACCCAACATCTAAACATGTAGAAAATAGACAAACATGTCCTAATCCCTCAAGTCAAGGTTAACCACGATACTTACCTCGCTCTAAGGGTCCACTCAAAGCTCAACCATTGCTTTGCCTTTCAAACAAGCCTCTTAACCAATAGAATCTAGAAAACTACCAATTAAATGATTCAAATTAAGCCTTAGGAACTACCCACGATTGCAAAGGATTTAATTTAGGTCATTATTGAAAAAGTCAACAAAACTCAACTCCCGAGCCCGCTTGGTCCAAACCCGAAATTCGGACCAAAATCCGATTACCCATTCACCCTCGAGCTCTGTTGTATAATTTATTTTGGAGTCCGACCTCAATTTGAGAACTAAATCCCCATTTTAAAAAAAAATCCCTAATTCTACCCAAACCCCCAATTTCCACCATGAAAACACAAGATTTTTGGTTGGAATCTTAGGAGATGTAATGAAAGACTGAAAGAAACAAGTTTAGAATCATTTACCAACGATTTGGGGAAGAAGAGTTCTTTGGAAAATCCCCTCTAGGGTTTATTAGTTTGAAAATTTGAAGAATGAACACAAAATCCCGTCCAACTCCCATTTTGATCAGTTGCAAATGTCGCATTTGCGACCTGGGGTTGGCAAACGCGAACCCCGCAAATGCGAAGAAACCACCGCAAATGCGAAGTCCTTCCCATCTCTGCTTTCATCGCAAATGCAATGAATTTTTCGCAAATGCGAACTGGCCTGATCGCAAATGCAAAGTAACCCCTCCTCCCCCCCCCCAGTTCCCATCACAAAAGCGAAGACCTGGTCGCAATTGCGCAACTGGGTCTCTTCACAAATGCGAAGATTATGGTCGCAAATGTGAAACTCACAGGTTTTTTGCCATATTGCAAATGCGTGGCCAGAACTGCACCTGAAGCTGAAGAACACCAGCTGAGTTTTTTCTAAGTCCAAACCACTCAGTAGCCTATCTGAAACTCACCCGAGCCCTCGGGGCTCTGAACCAACTATGCACACAAGTATGAAAAATCAGACAAACTTGCTCGCGCTATCAAATCGCTAAAATAACACCTAGAGCTACAAATTGAGCATCAAATCAAAGAAATTTTTCAAGAAAACTCATGAACTTCTAATTTCACAAACGGACGTCTGAATCGCGTCAAACCAACTCCGTTTCTCATCAAATTTGACAAACAAGTCATAAATATAGTATTGGACCTATACCGGGTTCCGAAACAAAAATATGAACATGATATCCTAAAAGTCAACATTGGTCAAACATTTCAAAGTCATTAAGCCTTTAACTTTCAAATTTGAACGAAGTGCGATAACTTGGGCTAGGAACTTTCGTATTTGATTACGGGCATACGCCAAGTCCAAAATCACGATACGGACCCACCGAGACAATCAAAACAGGAATCCGGATCCGTTTGCTTAAAATATTGACTCAACTCAAATGGATTTTAAGGCAAAAATTTCATATTTTCTCAGTTTTTAACATAAAAGCTTTTCGAAAAAATACCCGGACCGTGCATGCAAATCGAGGAAGGTTAAAATGAGGTATTTAAGGCTTCAAAATGCAGAACTAGGTTCTAAATTATAAGATGACCTATCGAATCATCACATTCTCCACCTTTAAAACAATTGTTCATCCTTGAACGGACATAGAAAAGTACCTAGGCTGGTGAAAAGGTGTGGATATCTACTCCGCATGTCCGACTCGGACTCCCAAGTAGTTGCCTCGACGGGCTGACCGCTCGACTGCACTCAAACTGAAGGATAACTATTCGACCTCAACTGACAAACCTGCCGGGCTGAAATAGCCACCGGCTCCTCCTCGTAAGTCAAGTCCTTGTCCAACTGGAGAGAGCTGAAATCTAACACACGGGACGGATCACCGTGATACTTCTAAAGCATAGACACATGGAACACCGGATGAACTGCTGATAGACCCGGTGGCAGCGCAAGCCTGTAAGCCACCTCTCCCACTCTCTCAAGAATCTCAAAAGGCCCGATATACATAGGGATCAACTTTCCCTTCTTTCCAAATCTCATCACACCCTTCATGGGTGATACCCGGAGAAACATTTTCTCTTCGGCCATGAATGCAACATCACGAACTCTACGGTCGACATAACTCTTCTGCCTGGACTGAGCTGTGCGAAGTCGATCTTGAATAATCTTGACCTTATCCAAGGCATCATGTACTAAATCTGTACTCAATAACAGATCCTCACTCGACTCGAACCATCCAACTGGTGACCGGCACCACCTACATATAATGCCTCATAGGGAGTCATCTGAATGCTCGACTGGTAGTTGTTGTTGTAGGGAAACTACGCAAGCGGCAAGAACTGATCCCAAGAACCTCCGAACTCTATAACACAAGCATGGAGCATATCCTCCAATATCTGAATAGTGCGCTTGGATTGTATGTTCGTCTAGGGATGAAATGTTGTGCTCAGCTCAACCCGCGTGCCCAACTCACATTGTACTGCCCTCCAGAAGTGCGAGGTGAACTACGTACCTTGATTAGAAATGACAGACATGGGCACACCGTGAAGACGGACGATCTCCCAGATGTAAATCTCAGCCAATCGCTCTGAAGAATAAGTAACTGCCACAGGAATGAAATATGCTTCCTCTGAGTCCGTGAGAGTCTAACAACGAAATCCATAATAATACGCTCCCACTTATACTCCAAAATTTCTAACTTCTGAATCAAACCACTAAGTCTGTGATGCTCATACTTTACCTGCTGACAATTTAGTCACCGAGCTATATATGCAACTATATCCTTCTTAATCCTCCTCCACCAATAATGCTACCGCAAGTCTTGATTCATCTTGGCGGCGCCCGGATGAATAGAATACTGGAAACTTTGGGCCTCCTCAAGAATCAACTCACGAAGTCCATCCATATTAGGCACACAAACACGACCCCGCATCCTCAAAACTCCATCATCTCCAACAGTAACCTGCTTGGCATCATCGTGCCGCAATGTGTCCCTAAGGAAAAGAAAATGACGGTCATCATACTGTCGCTCCCTGATGTGCTCAAACAAGGAAGACTGAGCGACTGTAAAAGCTAGAACACGGCTGGACTTATAAACATCCAACCTCACAAACTAATTAGCCAAGTCCCGAATATCTAATGCAAGCGGTCTCTCACCGACTGAAATATACCCAAAGCTGCCCATACTCGCTTACTTTCTACTCAAAGCATCGGCCACCATATTGGCCTTCCTGAGATGATACAACATGGTGATATCATATTCTTTAAATAGCTCCAACCACCTCATCTGCCTCAAATTGAGCTCCTTCTATTTGAACAGGTACTGCAAGCTCCGATGATCCGTGTGTACCTCATACGACACATCGTAAAGATAGTGCCTCCAAATCTTTAGCACATGAACAATGGCTGCCAGCTCTAATTCATGAACAAGGTAATTCTTCTCGTGAACCTTCAGCTGCCGCGAAGCACATGCAATTACCTTGCCATCCTGCATCAATATCGCACCAACTCCAATACGAGATGCATCAGATTATACCATGTAAGATCCTAAACCTGTAGGCAACACCAGCACTGGGGCCATAGTCAAAGCAGCCTTGAGCTTCTGAATGCTCGCCTCATACTCGACTGACCATCTGAACGAGGCACCATTCTGGGTCAACCTGGTCAACTATGCTTCTATAGATGAGAACTCCTCCAAAAACTGGTGGTAATAACTCACCAAACCTAAGAAACTCCGGATCTCCATAGCTGAAAAAGGTCTAGGCCAGTTCTGAACTGCCTCGATATTCTTAAGGTCTACCTGAATGCCTTCCGCTGATATAATGTGCCCCAAGAAAGCAAATGAATCGAACCAAAACTCGCCCTTTGATAACATAGCATATAAATGGCTATCTCTTAGAGTATAGAAGTACAATCCAAAGATGCTGCTCGTGCTCCTCTCAACTGCGGGAGTAGATCAAGATATCATCAATAAACACAATCACAAAAGAATCCAAATATCACTTGAACACCCAGTTCATTAAATCCAAAAATGTTGTTGGGGCGTTTGTTAACCCAAATGACATCACAAGAAACTCAATATGCCCATATCGAGTCAGAAAAGCTGTCTTAGGGACATCAGATGCCCTAATCTTCAACTGATGGTAACCAGATCTCAAATCAATCTTCGAAAACAACCTGACACCCTGAATCTCATCTAATAAGTCATCAATTCTTGGCGATGGATACTTGTTCTTGATGGTGACTTTGTCCAACTGTCGATAATATATGCACATCCTCATCAATCCATCTTTCTTCTTCACAAAAAACACGTGCACACCCCAGGGTGAGACACTAGGTCTAATGAAGCCCTTATCAAGCAAATCTTGCAATTGCTCCTTCAGTCCTTTCAACTCTGGCGGGGCCACACGGTATGGCGAAATAGAAATAGGATGAGTGCCCAGAGCCAAGTCAATACAGAAGCTGATATCCCTATCGAGTGGCATCCCTGACAGGTTTGCAAGAAACACCTATGGAAACTCACGGACAACTGGTACTGAATCCATGGAAGGAACCTCCGCAGTAGAATCACGGACATAAGCCAAATAAGCTAGACACCCCTTATTGACCATACGCCGAGCCTTCATATAAGAGATAACCCTGCTGGTAGAATGGCCATGAGTCTCTCTCCACTCAAATCGAGGCAACACTGGCAAGGCTAAGGTCATTGTCTTGGTGTGACAATCCAATATATCATGATAGGGTGATAGCCAGTCCATACCCAAGATAACATCAAAATCTACCATATCGAGAAGTAGGAGGTCTACATTAGTCTCAAGACTGTCAATTGTAACAAGACATGAACAATAAATACGATCTACAACAATAACATCTCCCACAGGTGTAGAAACATACACAGGAGCAATCAAAGAATCACGAGGCACAACAAAATATGAAGCAAAAAACATGACACATAGGAATAAGTAGAACCCGGATCAAATGGAACTAAAGCATCTCTACTGCAAACTAAAACAGTACCTGTGATAACAACATTAAATGACTCAGCCACAGGCCTGGCTGGATAAGCATAACATCGAGGCTGGGTCCCACCACTCTTAACTACATCTCTATGACGACCCCTAGCTGGTTGGACTCCACTTCTAGTGGCCTGACCTCCACTTCTAACGGCCTGACCACCACCTCTGGCTGCCTGAACCCTACCTCTAGCTAGCTGAGCGGGCGATGAAGCACCCGGTGCCGGGACTATGGCACGAGAACCCTGATGTTGTGAACTGTTTGATGCACGAGGGAAAAATCTATCAATATACCTCGGATCACCACAAGTATAATAGGACCTCGGTTGTTGCGACTGCTGACCCGGGAACTGACCTTGTCGGCCTGAGTAACCACCCTGAAAACTCTGGAGTGGAGGTGTACTAATAGGAGCTGGTGGTGCACTATAGGCTAGCTGGTCGGGATAAGGCATATGAGGGCCACGACCACTTGAAACACCTTGGGATTCCTGGAGTGATTAATGAAATGGCATGGGAGGATGGACTCTACCAAAACAACCACTGCCTACAGATGAGGCACAGCTAAACCCACCAGAATGATAAGGCCTCTTGTCAGACCCCTGAACTCCCCCCATGCAAAAACCATCTCGAATCGTCTGGCGACATTCGCAGCTATCTGAAAAGAATTCTCATTCCCAGTCTCCTTGGATATCTACAACTTGATAGGATGAGAAATCCCCTCAATAAACCTCCTCACCCTCTCTCTCGGTAGGAAGTAGAATAATAACATGTGGGCCAGATCTACAAAACGGGTTTCATACTGAGTGACAGACATACTGCCCTGTTGGAGACACTCGAACTGCCTACAGTAATCCTCTCTCAGTATGACAAGAAGGAACTTCTCAAGAAATATTTGAGAGAACTGTTCCCAAGTAAGAGCAGGCGACCCAACTGGTCTGATCGATACAAAATTCTTCCACCATCTCTTGGCGGAACCCATTATCTAAAACACAGCAAAAACGACTCCATTGGTCTCAACTATCCCTATGTTCCACAGAACCTCATATCAACGGTCATGATAATCATGTGGGTACTCAGAAGGTGTACGACTAAAGTGAACTGGAAAGAGCTTGGTGAACTTTTCCAACCTCAATAAGCCCTTAGAAGACATAGCTGGTCCATCACCGGCCTGTGCCGCAACAACTGGATGTACTACTCCAGCTGGCTGAGCAGCTCGAGTCTGATACGAGGGAGCCATCTGCTCCGAGGTATGAGTAGTAGGAGTCTATGCTCCTCTCCATCCTGAGAGACGGCTAGTGCCATGTGGAATGTTCCAGTCTAGGTCACACTCTCAATAAGGCCCACCAAACGGACCAAAGCATCCGGAAGCACTGGGGTGGCGATGAACCCCTTTGAGACCTGAGCTGGTCTGATAGGAACAGTCTGGGTTGGGACATCCTCGTCAAACTCTACAAGAGGCTCCAAGGTTGGTGTTGCTACTCGAGCTATGGGATGAGCTCTACCCCTGCCTCCGCCTCGACCTCTGCCCATCGTACGAGCTGCCACTGGGGGCTCTGGCTGTTGCTTAGCTGATGATGCAGTACGTGTTCTTTCCATCTGCGAGAGAACAAGAGTAGAAGAGTTCAATTAGCATTGAGAGAACTAAATCGCACGATAGGGAATAATATAAGTGAAATTTATTCCTAAACTTCATAGCCTCTAGAAGATAAGTGCAGACGCCTCCGTACCAATCCTCCAAACTCTATTATGCCCGCTCATGACTTGTGAGACCTAGGAAACCTAGTGCTTTGATATCAACTTGTCACAACCATGAATTCCTGTTTAACCAAAGAATTAGATCCTTTGACCAAAGCTATTTTTAGGATGAACACGGGTTTCTGATAATCCAGGAAATAATAATAAATAAAAAGGAGTAAGTAAATAGACAATAATATGATGCACAGAAAAGTAAAATGTATTGTATTCGTAGTTCAGATGCCTTTACAAGTTATATTTTCTTCCCTTTAATAGGGAATTTCTTAATATAACGTCTACCTCTTACAACGATCGCTCATTAATGACTAATTATTACATTAATGGGACGTTACAAAGAATAACTGTAACTGTTGCGTGAAGGTTTTGTAACGAGTGAGTCATTAATTGAGGATCTCTGAATCTGCCGGTAGCTCTGTCCGGATTCATTCTGACTGTGTCTCTTTTTTGTCTCAATCAGGTGAGTTTCTCGTAGCTCATTTCCCCGTAGGTTTATTGAGACGTGCCTCTTTGCTTCGCACCTCTTTATTGAATCATGTCTAGCTGACATGTCCTTGTTCCATGTAGCCAGCTGAGTTATCGGGAATTATCATACTTGTGAAAATCTTTTTTACCAATACAGATAGTCCCCCCACTTACCATTTATTTATCGATTAATATTTGGTAAGTGGATACGCATTTATGGCGGGAATATTTTGCCGCCGCTTCATCTTGAAACATTGTATCCTTTTCTGAACAGAGGCGTCGCTTGTCACTTCTATTTAATGCTCAATCCACGTGGTCCCACTGGATTGGTTCTGCAGTTACTCGGCTCCTTTTAGGACTTTTTGCGGCTGCATCAGTCACAAAGTGACACCTTCAATCATGACTTTCCCATCATTGTTTTTCTCATGTTTTAAGGTTGTCTTCAAGTATAAATACCTCTTTTCTTTTCTTTACTTCCACGAAAAACTTCTAACTTGTCTTCTTTATTTGTAAAGAGTTTTCCCTTGTCTTCGTAAATATGTCTTCATCGAACCAACCTAAAGGAGTGATAAATGTGGATGATTTGACCCCTACTTATGCTCCGATGCGGAGCTGGAGAGGTGGTAGACTGAGGAGTTTAGGCTCTACTCCTTTAAGAGGCTCTTCTTCTTCCCAGATTACTTCCCCTCCTTCTGCTAGGTCTTTAGTTTCTCCAAGAGCTAGGGCTTTCAGATCCTCGTCTAGGGGTAGAGAATATCATGAACCCTTATGCGAACCACAAGTGGATGAAATCATTCCTGCTGAGTTTACCTTCTCTAGGGATAGTCAGGTCCTTGTTGATCAGTCGTTATACCTTGATAGTGCTGATAGGTACCCTACCCTTATTACCGAAGGTTTAGTTCCCCTTGTCCGCAGGGAATGTTCTTGGAAGTCTGATTTTCCTATCATCGTTCCAAATGAGAACCAAAGAATAACGTCTTACAAGACGGGGTATTCTTACGTTTATACCTACCCTTTTACTTTAGGGTTTAAACCTCATATTGATCCAGACATCATTGAATTCTGTCGTTTCTTCAAAATTTGTTTAGGACAAGTTGGTCCTCTTGTGTGACGGGTTGTTGCGTGTCTCGGATGTTTAGCTATTTTAGCCTCGGTTCCATTCACCTTTAATCATCTCATTCATCTTTATTCTCCTGCCTTATTTCGTCAAGGGATTTTTACTCAGGCTTCCAGGAGTAAAAGAGTGTTGGTAACCCCTGAAGACGATAAGGATAGAGGTTGGTACCTTTGGTACATTGTTGTGCCCACTGCTGGTTTAGTGGGTGAAGAAAATCATCCCTTCCCTCAGAAGTGGAATCGTGCACGTGAGTACATTTTAGCTCACATTTGTTATTTTTCCTTTTTGCTTTAAGTGTTTTATTAACACCATAGCTATTTATTGTTCTTTCAGCAATCATGGGTACTGTTGAGAATGTCTCCGGTATCCGTGGTTGGGTAGAAAAGTTGTTGTCAATTGCTCCGTTGGAAGAAATGTCTTGGAAGTACTTCTCTGGGAAGTACGGTTAGAAAGTGAAAACTCACGGTAAGTGAAGCTTTTGTTTCTATTTCTTTTTTTGCTCGAATCTCTTTCTCATTTTAACCCTTTATTTTTTATAGGGTTTCCTATCCGTGGAGTGTCTGCTGCGTTTGTTTCCAAAATGTTTCTGGCTCAGGCCCAGGAAATTATTGCTGGTTCTTCTTCTTCGAAGAGGAAGGTTGGTGGGTCTAGGACCTTAGAAGAAGAAGAAGAGGAGGAGGAGTCCTTGGTGCACATGTCACGTAGAAGGAGGGTGATTTCAGACGATGAGTCTACACCCGTGGCTGTGCTTTTCGTACATGAAGTCAGACATTATTCCTTCGAGGATGCTTCTCTCTCTCCTGTGCATGATTTTGTGGATCAATTGTTCTGTGAAGGCTTTGGCCCCGCTGTTAATGAAGTTCCCGTAGCTGTTTTTCCTCCTTCTTTTTGATAAGTTCCTTCATCTGCTCCTATTATTTCCTCCGCTCCCTTGGCTATTACTTCTCCCGTTACTACTTTGCCTGTGGCTTCTTCAGTTCCCTGACTTCCGTGCCCATGGCTTCTATATCTTTGCCTGCTTTCGTGCCTTCTATTAGAGAAGTAGGGTCTTCCAGTAGGGAGATCCGGCCGGTTCTAATAGAGGTTCCAGCTGGTGGGAGTCTTTTTATGAAATATGGCCAGCCTGAGGTGTGGCTGAAGCCCTTGACAGGCCCAACAGAGAGGTCTAAACTGGATAGTCATAGTTCTCTTACCTGGGCTAATGAGGTCGTGCACACATCTTTAAAGGTAAAGTGTATTCTTTTGCATTTCATTCTTGTACATGTAATTGTCGTATCTAATTGATTTCCTTTTTGTAGATCAAACTTATAGGCATGGAGCTCATGAAGAGGGTTTCTAAACCGAGTAAGAAATAAAAGAGTGGCAGGCTGAAGCGGGTAACTGGAATGGGCAATATGACAGTCTAAGGATCGACATGGAAGCCTTGGAAGAAGAAAAACTCACCTTGGAGTGACAAATGAGAGTCACGGCAGCAGAGTTGGCAGTGGAGAAGGCTTCTTTCAACCAGGCGGACAAAGACAAGAGTATCCTTGAGTCTTCATTTGCTGAACAAGTTGTCCCATGCCTCAGAAGAAGCTAGGAGTTTAAAAGCTTTACTAGAACAGAAAGAAGAGTACTCAGGCGAGCTTGTGCAGTCTATGACTCAGGCCCAGAAGGATCTTTGCAATGCCTTGGACAAAATTCAATTCCTGGAGAGGTCTGTTGCACCTTTAAGGGCCGCCAAAGATGCTGTTGAGGCTGAGAGGGACGGGCTGAGAGCTGAAATTATGATATGGGAGAATGATTACCAAGCTCTTGAAGAGGCGGCAGCTGTTGATGTTAGTTGGGCGTACATGAATTCTCGCCTTGACAAATTGACGGAAATGAGTCAAGGGGGTTTCGACCTTAATGCTGAAATAGCTAAAAGCAAAGAAGCCATGGAGAAGGCTCAACAAGGTCAGAATTTCTCTTCACCTGAAGGTGAGGCTCCTGCTGCTCAAGTCCCCTCGTCTCCAACTGTTCCTGCTTCCTCTACCGGTGAAGAAGTCGATCCCCCTCCTCAAGACAATTAAGATGTTGGTTCTCCCCCCTTTCTTTTATTTGATTGGTGGTTACCCCTAGCTCCATTGGGGGTAAGTTTGGATCTTTTAAAGCCCTCAACTAACAACTTAGGGGTACCTTAATGTACATGCAATATATACGGCTAAGTATAAGTTTAATACTTAGTTTCTACTTAGCCGTTTTAACATATCAATGCAAAATGTGACTTTTGTTATTGAGTTTCTGTTCTACTCTTTAAGTTTTTTGCATGCTTTATTTTTCGAGGTTTTAGTTTTACCTCTAAGTTTTGCATATAGAATGTTTTAGATTACTCGCACCTTTTCGTAATAGGCACAGTGTCATATAAAATGTGTGCCTTTTTGTAGTAGGCATAATTTATGAAAGATGGCCCTTTTTGATCGACACATAATGAAGAAGACGTCTAAACTTCATAAAGGTGTAATAATGAAACAGAGTGATAGGAATTTTTCACATGTTTAAGAATATTTCTGAGGAAAGTTTTTTGTTTGAACTTTCACAACATTTTACATGTGTTTGATTATCGTCTAAAACTCATGTTGCAACTGTTTTCTTCTTTTAGCAGATTTGATATACACTTGTATTTCGTAACTGTTTTTCGTATGTAACCGTTTTTTCGAGTTAATACAAGAGAGAAACTATTTTTTGTTCGTAACAATTTTTATTCAAGTTGGGGTTTCGCCCGTAACTGTTTTGTTTGATAATAGTTTTCAATAAGCATGAGGGAAATGCTCTAAGAAAGTTAGCTTGTTGTAGTACGAATGTTTTCTGAGTTTTAACAGTTGGGTTG
>ML323424.1:25463-95016 GCA_005239505.1 Nicotiana paniculata | reverse complement strand
TATACTTTTTTTTATTAATTCAAATAGAGTAACCAATTAATTCAAAATTTAAAACTCAAAAGATTTTTTAGTTAGAAAGGTAATTTATTTTGTCTTAAAACTCCAACTTGAAATTACTCCCACCTTTGATTTGGGAATTTTCTTTTTAAATTTCGTTTTTTATTTAAAATAATTTTAAAATACCAACTTTGTTGGAGCTTTGTCCTAAAAATTTATACTTGGCGTCTTATGGTTATACAACTTTAAATATAAATTGGAAAATTTTTAGACTACTATATTAGAAAGAAATTACTCTCCAATTTAAATTGGAAAATTTTCATTTATTTATTTCCGTTTTTTTATTTTAAAATAATTTTAAACCTCCAAATTTAAACCATGCCCCAATTTGAATTGGCAAATTTTTATTTCTTTATTTTCGTTTTTCATTATAAAATAATTTTAAAACTCCAACTTGAAACTTTTCCCCATCTTGAATAGGTAGTTTTTTTTTATTATAAAGATTTTCGTTTTTATTGTAGTTTATTTAATTTTTTCTTATTTTTCGTTTTTTAATTTTAAAATAACTTTAAAACTCCAACTTGAAACTACTCCCCAATTTGAATGAATAGTTATTTTTTTATATTTTCATTTTTTTAATATAGCTAATTATAAGATATGTATATTTATTAATCAAATAGAGTAACCAATTAATTCAAAATTTAAAATATTATTTTTAGTTAAAAAGGTAGTTTATTTTGTCTTAATAATGCCATTTGGCCTTTTGTGATTATGCGACTTGTCTTAATAATGTTCTTTTGCCGAGAGCGAGGAGAGAGAAGCTTTGAGGGCGCATGTTAAGAAAAGGTTAGCTAACGTGCACCATCCATGGCACGCAAGAAGAAGAAGCACATTCCAGCGCCAGTGGTCGACACCAACCTTTCCTCAACCAAAGATGATTTGAGTAGTTACACCAGAGACTGGAGTTCCACAGAGCTTAGCCCCAATTCTGTCACGTCCTATTTCTCCCTCCGTAAGATGTCATGACCTAATTTCCATTCGCTAGCTTCAATTTACAACTAGTTTCAATAGATACAATATACTGATAAGGATGTGTACAAGTAAACCAGCACTTGAATGTACACAATACTCCTAAAACTCGACAAAATCACGAGTCACAAGCTCTACAAAATTGTCTAATTATTTTCTATACATGGTGTCTAAAGGAAATAAGGTAGGAAAACAACATAAGGAATAAGAGGGGACTCCGAGGATCTGCGGGTGCGGGCAGATATACCTTGAAGTCTCTAGTAAGATGCAACGACTGCACTAATGATGAGACGGATAAGATGTACCTGAATCTGCACACGAAAACATTTGTAGGAAGGGCGTGAGTACACATGTCACGACCTAATTTCCGTTTTAGGTCGCGATGGCCCCCAACGCCGATGTTAGGCAAGCCAACACTATTCAACTAATGGGTTCCATTTTTTTTTTTTACCAAAACATTTCCAATATTTACTTGACTTAAATTTAAAGCATTCGATAGTCACGAATAATTTAGGCAATTTAAAACCGAAATGACCAAAATAAGTCATAATTAAGTGATTACATCCCAAAAGAATAGTCTACTAATGTGTGCCAGGAACTAGTGTCACAAGTATGTAGGCACCTAGTAGAATATACAAAAGAGTATGTAGGCACCTAGCTACATACTCCACTATGTCTTTCTTCATCAGCCGCCACCAATAATGCTGCCTCAGGTCACGATACATCTTTGTAGCACCTGGATGAATAGAATACCGTAAACTGTGTTCCTCCTCTAGAATCCTCTCCCTCAAGCCGTCAACATTAGGAACACATAGGCGACCTTGAAGTCGTAGAACACCATCCTCGCCAATAGAAACCTCCTCGGCACCACCATGTAGTACAGTCTCCCTGAGAATTGCCAAGTGCGGATCATCAAACTGCCGAGCCTTGATTTGCCCCAATAGTGAAGACTGAGGAACAACACATGCGAGGAATCAACTGCGCTCTGAAATTTCCAGCCTCACAAGTCTGTTAGCCAAGGACTGAATGTCCAAAGCTAGTGGCCTCTCCTCCGCTGAAATGAATGCTAAACTACCCATACTCTCTACTGTCCTTCTTAAGTCATCCACGACCACATTTTCCTTTCCCGGATGATAAAGAATGGTGATGTCATAGGCCTTTAGTAACTCAAGCCATCTACGCTGCCTCAAATTAAGATTCCTCTTTTTGAACAAATTCTGCAAACTGCGGTGGTCTGTATAAACCTCACAAGACACTCCATACAAGTAATGCCTCCAAATCTTAAGAGCATGAACAATCGATGCCAACTCCAAATCGTGCACGGGGAAGTTCTTTTCATGAATCTTCAGCTGACGTGAAGCATATACAATAACTCGTTCCTCCTGCATCAATACGTACCCCAAGACAACGCGTGAAGCGTCATAATAAACTGTATACATCCCTGAATCGGAAGGCAACACCAGGACTAGTGCTGTGGTCAAAGCTGTCTTGGGCTTCTGAAAGCTCGCCTCACACTCGTAGGACCATCGGAACGGGGCACCCTTCTGGGTCAATCTAGTCAAAGGTGCTGCTATGGATGAAAAAATCCCTCCACAAACCGACGCTAATAACCCGCCAATCCCAAGAAAATCATGATCTCGGTCGCTTAAGTAGGACGAGGGCAACTCTGAACCGCCTCAATCTTCTTGGGATCCACCTTAATACCCTCTCCTGATACAACATGCCCCAAGAATGCCACAGAATCTTACCAAAACTCACACTTGGAGAACTTAGCATACGACTTCTGTTCCCGCAAAGTCTGGAGCATTACTCTCAAATGCTGCTCGTGCTCCCCCAGGCTACATGAGTAGATCAAGATGTCATCAATGAAGATAATAACAAAGGAATCAATATAAGGCCTGAACATCCTATTTATCAAATCCATGAACGCAGCTGGGGCATTAGTTAAGTGAAAGGACATCACAAGAAACTCATAATGACCATATCTAGTACAAAAGGCAGTCTTCGGAACATCTGAGTCCCGAATCATCATCTGATTGTACACCGATCTCAGATCAATCTTAGAAAACACCCTAGCATCCTGCAACTGGTCAAACAAATCATCGATATGCGGCAACAGGTACTTGTTCTTGATTGTAACTTTGTTCAACTGGCGGTAGTCAATACAAATCCACATAGTCCCATCCTTCTTCTTCACAAACAACACAGGGGCACCCCAAGGTGATACACTCGGTCTGACAAACCCCTTAGCTAGAAACTCCTCAAGCTGTTCTTTCAAATCTTTCAATTCTTTCGGAGCCATACAGTACGGTGGAATAGATATAGGCTGGGTGCCTGGAGCCAAGTCAATGAAAAAATCAATATCATGATCTGGCGGCATGCCTGGAAGGTCAGAAGGAAACACATCGGCGAATTCCCGAACTACTGGCACTGAATCAATCATCAGAGACTCTGCGATTGTGTCCCGTACATACACTAGATAAGCCAAAAAACCCTTCTCGACCATACATCGATCCTTCAGAAAAGAATTAACCCGACTGGCTGCACTAACTGAGGAACCCCTCCACTCCAATCTCGGCAACTCGGGCATGGCTAAAGTAATAGTCTTGGCATGGTAATCTAGGATGTCGTGATAAGGAGATAACCAGTCCATGCCCAAGATGACCTCAAAGTCGGTCATATCAAGTAACATGAGGTCCGCTCTAGTCTCGAAACCACATAAGGTGACCACACAAGATCGATAGATCTGATTCACAACCACAGAATCTCCCACAGGAGTGGACACATAAACAGGAGTACCCAAGGACTCACGAGGTATATCCAGGAAATTAGCAAACATAGATGATACATATGAATAGGTAGACCCTGGATCAAATAATATGGAAGCATCCCTACCATAGACGGAAATAATACCTGTGATAATGGCATCTGAGGCCAATGCATCTGGTCTGGCCGGAAAAGCATAGAATCTGGCTGAAGCGCCAGCTGGATGGACTCCACCTGACTGAACAGTAGCTGGCTGAACTCCCCTGCCTAGCCTCGACCTCTAGGACAACCCCTACCAACCTGTCCTCCGCCTCTGGGCGGCCGGACAGCCGGTGCTGTAATCATAGGCAGATGACTGTGCTGCATTGCCTTGTCCCGAAGTCTGGGGCAAGTCCTCTTCATGTGACCTGGATCTCCACGCTCATAACAACCTCTCGGCACCATAGATTGCTGCCCTGAAGACTGGACCTGATGGCAGGAATACCCACTAAAGGAACCATGGGGGACGATATGAACTCTCTGTCATGGCACCGAAATAAGCACTGGAAGAACCTGATGACTAGAATACCCACTGGAGGAACCCTGAATGGCTGGTGGGTGATAAGAACTCTCCGACATCGCGCTAAAGTAAGTCCTCACTGGAGCACCTTGAGAAGGCAGTGGGGGTGCTGAATATAGGGGCATGCTAGGCTGGCCCTTCCCGAACTAACCTCTGCCCCTAGCTAGGGCACCTTTAAACTCTCCAAAAAAATAGGCCCTCTTGTCCTGCTGCCCCTGCTCTCTACTCCTCAGATGGCAGTCCTCAATCTTAAGAGTAATCTCTACTACTAGCTGATAAGGAGTCACCATCTCAACCTCTCGGTCCACGTTGGCCCTATTACCAGAGTGCAATCTTGAAACAAACCTCCGCACACTCTCTGCGTCAGTAGGAAGTATCATGAGTGCATGACAATACAACTCAGAAAACCTCGCCTCGTAGTCGGTCACTGACATCTAACTCTGCTCAAGCTACTCAAACTGGTACCACAGCTCTTCCCTCCCGGAAAGTGGGATATACCTATCCAAGAAAAGCTGAGTGAACTGATCCCAAGTAATAGGAGGAGAACCCGCTGGTCTGCCAAGAACATAAGACTGTCACCACCTACGGGCCCTGCCCTCCGGCTGGATAGTAGAGAAGTCAACCCTACGAGACTCCAATATCCTCATGTTGTGCAGTCTGTCCATGCACCTATAAATGAAATCCTCAGCATCCTCATGACACTCACCTTCGAAGACATGAGGGCCTAGCCTAGTCCATTGGTCCAATAACTTTTGCGAATCGCCGTCCGCAGTTGGTCTGGGCTCAGGTGCCACTGCTGCAACTACCTAGGCCCCATCTGCGGGTAGTGCACTCGGAGTCTGATATACCGCAGTTTCATGTCCAGGGGCCTGGGCAGTAGGGGTCTGTGCTCCCCCTCTCGCCCGAGATGTGGCCGGTTCTGCTGGAAATAAACCAGCCTGAGTCATAGTATCCATGAACCGCATCATACGACCCATGATCTCCTGAAAGCCCGACGCTGTCATGAAATCCATCGGGGCAGGTTCTGCTGCGGGCACCTCGCCCTGCTCCTCAACAATGGGGTCCTATGCTAGATCAATTGGTGCTGCAACTAGGGCAGCTCTGGGACACCCTCATCCCCTACCTTGGGCCGATGCCCTCCCCCGGCCTCTGCCTCGGCCTCTAGCAACGGGGGGAGCAGCTCCTCCCGGGTCTAGAGCATCAGCCGTATGCGTCCTCACCATCCGTGAGAGAATAGAAGAATGAAATTTAGTATACCATCAACTGCACGATAGAGGATGAACAAAGAGTAGTTTCCTAACACCCTATAGCCTCCCGAAGATAAGTATAGACGTCTCCACACCGATCCGCAAGACTTTATTAGGTTTGTCCATTACTTGTGAGACCTACGTGATCCTAGTGCTTTGATACCATGTTGTCACGACCAAATTTCCGTTTTGGGTCGCGATGGCGCCCAATGCTGATGTTAGGAAAGCCAATACTATTCAACTAATGGGTTCCATTTATTTTACCAAAATATTTCCAACATTTACTTGACTTAAATTTAAAGCATTCGTTAGTAACGAATAATTTAGGCAATTTAAAACTGAAATGACCAAAAGAAGTCATAATTAAGTGATTACATCACAAAAGAAAAGTCTTTAGTGTGTGTGCTAGGAACTAGTGTCACAAGTATGTGGGCACCTAATAGAATATACAAAAGAATATAACTACCCTACTATATGCAACAGAATAGATAACAAATAACAAAAATAGGGACTCCAACACGCTGCTGAACGGCGTCAGAAGGGCACCGTGGAATCTCGGCCAAGTATCAAGAACGCGCACCGGATGGGTAGCTAGATGCACCTGCCTCAGATCCTATACAATTAAGTACAGAAGCGTAGTATGAGTACATAAATAATATGTACCTTGTAGGTATCCATTCTAACCTCGAAGAAGTAGTGACGAGGGGTCGACTTGACACTTACTAGGGCCAAACAATATATTTAAGTATAAGGCTAAGCATGGATATCAAGACTATATAGCAGATAATAACAGGAAGTGACGAGTCTTTCCATAAATATATATTTCAATTTCTATCATTTCAGTTGACCATTTATATTCCAAGGCATTTAAAGCAGTTTAAAATCACAGAAAGGTGCCAGCTAATAGCATGCGCATTTAATGCCGAGGACGTACGACTCGATCTAACAAAATAATAAAATGTGCACTACCAGAGGGTCGATGAAGCAAACCATAGATGCATCTATCACCCCGCTTGCGAATCATACATGCGACACGGTCAATTACAAATAAAAACATCAAATAGTCACTCAAGGATTTATCAAGGAAGCAATTATCTAAGAAGATGTCAACTTTTCTTTAACAGTCAAGGAAATAATGTTTAGTCTTTTAAAAATTCCTTTGCCAAGTTAGATATAAATTAAGAAATTTAGTTTGACAATAAAGTTTCAAGTATGACAAGTAAAGCATGCTTTTGGGTCCTAGATTACCCGGACTTAGCAAAATAGTAGCTACGTCACCTTGTGCGTACGTAGCCCCCACAATTAGTAACACGTATTTACTTATTTTGCTTATGGGGATAATTCCCTCTTACAAGGTTAGAAAGGATACTTACCTCGTATAAAAGCCCACTTCCCAATTCAAGAACGCGCTCAAACTTCCAAATTTGACGCCCAACAACTCAAAACTAGCCAAACATTACATAAACCGATCAATTTATGCTCAAAAGTTTATAATTCCACCATTTATAGGATTACCCAACCTAATTTCCAAGATTCATAAAATTCACCCCTGGGCCTACATGCTTGGATTACGAAATTTTTTGAAGGAAATCGTTACCCATAATCTTAGGATCAAGAATATGTGATTTTTACTAGATTCCATAACAAATTTCGTGGTTAAATCTTATTTTTATCAAAACCCTAGGTTTTACTCTATACCCATAATTTTCACTAATTTAAATGTTAATATCTACCCATAAACTATGTATTAAACTCACATTAGGTAGAATTTACTTACCTCACAAGTCTAGGTCGAAATCCCCTTCTCAAGAGCTCTCCAATCGTCCAAAGTTGAAATAAATGACCCATAAATGCCTAAGTCCCTTTTTTAAAAGAACCTTACTGCCTCTAGTTATTTCGCACCTGCGGCGCATGGACCGCATCTGTGATCTCACTTCTGCGGACCATTGACCGCATCTGAGGAAAGGGGCATGGCCGGCTAGGATCGCACTTGCGGACAGGTGAATGCACCTGCGGTTCCGCTTCTGCGGAAAAAGGGACTACATATGCGAAACCTGGGATCCGCCCTTGGGCCGCATCTGCGTAGATTTGCCCACAACTGCGGCTGCCAATCACAGGTGTCATCGCACTAGAACTGGTGCACCAGCAACTCATTTTGACCTTGGACTCGACTCGTGCGACGATCGAATGGCATCCGGGGCCTCCGAGGCCCCACCCAAACATACCAACAAGTTCTAAATCATAAAACAGATTTTCTCGAACCTTCGGAACGCCCGAAACAACATGAAAACTAAGAACCACACCTTAAAGGCAATTGAATCAAACTTATGAACTTTAAATTCTTCAAGCTACTTCCAACATGCCGAAACGTATTTATACCACTCGGAATGATACCAAATTTTGCGTGCAAGTCTTAAATGACATTAATGTACTATTCCCAATCTCAGATTTCTGTTTGGACCTCGATATCACCAAAACGCGTCCCAAACCATATTTATAGAACTTCTAAGACTTAATGAATCCAATTTTCACTATTTGGCGCCGAAACGCTCCCGGGTCATCCAAAACCCGTTCCAATCATAAGACCAAGTCCAAAATCATCATACGAACCTATTGGAACTTTCGAATCTCGATTCCGAGATCGTTTACTCAAAATGTTGACCGAAGTCAAACTTGGCCTTTTATGCCAACCTCAAAGAACCAAGTGTTCCGATTTTAACTCAAACTCTTCCAAATCCCAACCCAACCATCCCCGCAAGTCATAAATTAGTAAAAGCAAGTACCAGAAGTCTTATTTAAAGGCACGTGGTTCTAGAAAGTAAAACAACCGGTCAGGTCGTTACAATACCACAATGGTACCATTAAGTGCCGAGCCTAACCTCGGTCGAGTAGTGACGTGGTCAGGTCAGGGCCCTATTGGAACATATATATAATAAAGCAAAGCAAAGCAAAAAGGAATTATCGCAGTAATAAAGATTGAAATGTAACAGGGAAAGAATCATGGAAAAACAACAGCTCGGAACACAGCAGTTCAATAGGGGATCTCCCGAGATACCATCTCGTAGTCCCAAACGTAAATGTGCAGGGGGGATCTCCCAGAATACCGTTCCATTGTCCCAAAGTAAATATGCAAGACATAGGGATCTTCTGGAATATCGTTCCGTAGTCCCAAAGTAAGTATGCAAGACAGGGGATCTCTCGAAATACCGTTTCATAGTCCCAAAGTAAATATGCAGCCAAACAACAAGATTCAATAATCATGGCACGGAGTCCTACAATTTATCCTAAGTACAAGTTAAGGAAGGCAAGTAAAACCACTAAACATGTTGCACGTAGTTCAAGTAAGCAATTAAGGCAAGTAGGCATGCTTTCTTAGTCTAACAGAATGCTACACAAGCTAATAAGTCCAAATAAGAGGAAAGACATGTTACTTTTTAAGAAAAATCAGGTTTTACAACAAATAGCCCGTGTACGTCGTCACCTCACGTACACGGCGCTCATATAACAACAATAGTACTAATCCTAAGAGAGTTCCCCCCACAAGGTTAGGCAAGCCACTTACCTCGAACCAAGCTCAAATCAATATGAAATTATTCTTTTTCCACGAATATCCAACTCCCAATGGCCCAAATCTAGCCAAAACCAATTACATAACATAAATATAACTACAAGAAACTAATATAGCAAACAGAATCACAGTTGAAGCAAGAAATTGGAAAATCTCTCAAAAAATCTCCCCGGGCGCACATCTCAGAATCGAGTAAAATTACAAAATAAGAACACCCATTCGCTCACGAGTTCACTCGTAAAAATCATCCAAATCTGAAACCTAAATCCCACTCAAAAGTCAGATTTTTGGTTGGGGAACTTTTTCCCCATTTTCCCAACTTCCTCACTCAAATTCCTTAATTAGATGAATAATACAAAAATAGGTTTATGAAATGTGACCAAAATTGAGTTAGGAATCGTTACCCAATAGTTCTCCCTAAAAATACCTCAAAGAATCACTAATTTCCGAGCTCCCAAATCCAAAAATGAAGAATGAATTTCAAACCCTCGAACTCTCTCTTTTCTGCCCAGTGATTATTACTTTTGCGACCCCAGGACCGCTTCTGCAGTCTTGCACCTGCGAAAATTCCATTGCAGGTGCGAATTTCACTTAATTCACCCCGTCCGCTTCTGCGATCAAGAGGTCGCACCTACGTGTGTGCACCTGCGGACCTTGGTCCGCTTCTGCAGTCTCAGACCGCTCCTGCATTCCCTCACTCACATCTGCGGCATCACTGATGCAGAATTCACCTCGTACCTGCGACCCCATGACCCCCTTCCAAATTCCTCTTCTGCATTTGGTCGTCCGCATATGCGGCCCCGCACCTGCGCTTCCCCCACTGCAGGTGCGAAAACACCAGAACCAGCACACCAGAAATTCTTCTAAGTCTAAGTTTTTACCCGTTAAGCACCCAAAACTCACCCGAGGCCCCCGGGACCTCAACCAAACATACCAACCACTCCTAAAACACCATAGAACTTAGTCGAGCCTTCAAACCATATCAAACAACATCAAAAACACGAATTACACACGAATTCAAGCCTAATGAACTTTGAAATTTTTGGATTCTACAAACAACGTCGAAACATATCAAATCTCATCCGAGTGACCTCAAATTTTACACAAAAGTAAAAAATGACGCTACGAATCTGCTACAACTTTCGGAATTCCATTCCGAATCCGAAATTCGATATCAGAATTTCCACTGCTGACCAAAATTGTAAAAATTCCAATTTTTTCCAATTCAAGCCAAATTCTACTACAAACCTCCAAATCACGTTCCAGATGCGCTCCTAAGTCCAAAATCACCTAATAGAGCTAACAGAACCATCAAAATCCAAATTCGAGGTCGTTTACACATAAGTCGACATCCGATCGACTTTTCCCTCTTAAGCTTCCAATTAAGAGACTAAGTGTCCCAATTCACTCTGAAACCCAACACAAACCCTCCCGACAAGACGAAATAGCAGAAATAAATACATGGGAAGTAGTTAACAGGGGATCGGGGCTCTAACTCTCAAAACGACACGGCTGGGTCATTACAAATTCAAATAGGGCAATGGATGATGAGTATAGGTAGCGCTCTAACTATATCACAAGCCTAAAATCGAGATCAACTGTAGGTTCCAGAAAGAAACAAGTGGAGTTTTATGATCTGCAATTCTCACCATCGGGACCGTGATGGCGCCTAACATTTCACTTGCTAGGCAAGCCAACGTTAGAGAATCATTAAGCCAATTCTTAGACATTTCAGTGAATAACAACATTTAAACTAAAACAAGTACGAAAATATATAACAACCTCAACATTTACTATAACCTGGATCTGGAGTCACAATTCATGAACTTTTAAGATTTATTACAAGTAAAAGTCAGAAAGAAATACAACTGTGTTTAAAAGGAAAAAAACAATAAAGTGCAATGACTAGAGGGGGACTCTAGGGTCTGCGGACACTGATAGATATCCTTGGGTCTCCTGCTGTCGAATGAATCCAGTAGCTAACCTCACGATCAGCTTGGATCAGCACCAAAATCTGCATAAGAAATGCAGAGTGTAGTATGAGTACAACCGATCCCATGTACTCGTGCCGATCCTAACCTCGACGAAGTAGTGAAGAGGCTAAGGCGGGTCACTTACACTACAACCTGTATATATATATATATATATAATAAAAGTAGAAAAGGAAATGCAGAATAGAATAAAGCAGGAAATTACTAGAAATAACTACAACTCCCGGAATAAGTCAACAGCGTTCAGGTTTTACCAATCCTTAAGTGAAAAAGAGAATACCGTAAAGCTAACACAACTCAGGGAAACATAACACATAGGTTGTTGCGGTGCGCAATTCGATCCCACCGTTCATCTCATATTCCTCCCTTATTTCCTCATACCAACATAAACAACAATGAATATATATAAAAGTGTTGTGGTGCGCAACCCGATCCCATCATATCACAATAACACAATCATAGCTCACCCTTATTCCACTAAACAATCCACCCTTATTACACCTGTTGCGGCGTGCAACCCGTTCCCACCGTAAAATATCGGTTCGTCCTTATTCCACCTCAATATATCACCCTTATTCTACCTGTTGCAGCGTGCAACCCTGTCACGACCCAAAATCCATTAAGGTCGTGATGGCGTCGGACCCCACTGTCAGGCAAGCCAACACTTAATAAATAAATTAAATCTTATTTTAAAATTCTCGAAGTCATTCCTTTTTCATTTTGTTAAATAATAATTAGCGAACTTCCACTGAGTAAACAATAATATCTTAACAAATTTGAATAGTGAATAAATCCCATGATTTCCCAGAACCCGGTGTCACAAGTGCATCAGCAAATTTTCTAGGAATTATACATTGTACTACAATACTTGTTCGGATTACAAACTGGACAAGAAATTTAAAATAAATACAATACATATGAGGAAGAATTTGCCGGCTTCGGGTCATCTCCAGATGGTGCAGCTCGTCTAAGCCTCCAAGTCAGCCACATCACTGCGCCAAACAGGGTCACTAGCTATGAATGTACATGTGCAATAAAAATGCACAGCAAGTGTATCATGAGTACGGAAAATAACGTGTACTCATTAAGTATCCGCCTAACCTCGAAGAGGTAGTGACGAGAGTTCGAATTTGACACTTGCTAGAGGTCGATTTAATTTAATCAAGGGTGACTCTAAGCATGGATATCATAGGCAAGTTAACAAGTAGCGACAATAAATAGCAACTTCTTTCACGTTTAAAATTTTAAAATCCTCATCATTTCAGTTGACGATATAAAACTTCCAGGCCAGTAATCAGGTAAAAATCACAGCAAATACGCAGTAATATCATGCGCAAGCAATGCCGAGGGTCGAACGGCCCGAACCAACATAAATGTAAACTGTGCACTGCCAAAGGGTCGAACGGCTCGAACCATAGATGCATCTATTAACCCGCCGTGGCGTACGGACCGCTCCCATGAGAGTAGTGGAAGAAATCACCCTGCTCGGGAGAATATAAATTGCAAAGCGGTCACACACAGTCATGCACATTCCAACAATCCACCCAGACTACATCGGGAAAATCAAGTACTCAAGTAAATGACAATTTCTCATTTAATGGTCATGAAAATAGTATTTAAATCTTTTCCAGAAATTCATTTGCCAAGTCCGATAAGGTTAAAACATTTTAATTTCATCAGTAAGATTACAAGTACGACAAATAGAACATGCTTTTGGGTCCTAGACTACCCAGACATAAACATAATAGTAGCTATGCACGGACTCTCGTCACTTCATGCGTACGTAGCCCCCACAAGTAGTACCACATATTAAATTAGTTCACCTATGGGGACAATTCTCCCTCACAAGGTTAGAAAGGAGACTTACCTCGCTCCGAAGATTCATAACCGGCTTCCAAGACCGTCCGATGACTCAAATTGATGCACAACGCCCCAAAACTATCCAAATAATGGTCAAACCAATGAAAATATACTCTAATACTTATAACAATTCAATTTATATGAATTTCCAATTCCGCTCGAAAAGTTGACAATATTGCCCTCGGGCCCTCGTGCCCGGATTCCTAAATTTTTCGAAGATAAAATTACCCAACACCTTACGAACTCAAATATATAATTCTCTTTCAATTTCATGCCCAAATCGTGGTCAAAATCCAAAAATACACATTCTAGGCCTTTCTTCAAAAATCCCAAATTTTCACAAATTTTCATGCTTTAATCCATATCTAATTCACGTATTTAACTTGAAATGAGTAGAAACAACTTACCTTGACATAGATGATGAAAATCCCCACTTGAAGCTCTCCAAAAATTGACCAACCAAGAGAAAAATGAGAAGAAACGGACCAAATCCCGTCTTAGAACACTTCACTGACAAGACGACCCTTCTATGCGATCATACTCCCCTCCATGCGATCGCATAAGCCAATCTCAACAGCCTCCAAATTCTTCCTCTATGCGATCGCGGACCCTCTAATGCGATCGCATAAAGTATACCAACAACCTCCAAATTCTTCCTTTATGCGATCGCGGACCATCTCATGCGATCGCATAGAGTAAACCAGGAGCCTCCAAATTCTTCTTCTATGCTATCGCGGACCATCTCATGCGATCACATAGAGTAAACCACCAGCCTCCAAATTCTTCCTCTATGCGATCGCGGACCCTCTCATGCGATCGCATAGAGTAAATTTCTGCTGCACTCACACCAGAAAACCAGCAATCCTCACAAGGCAAGAATCGACCCGTTGAGCATTCGAAACACGCCCGAGGCCCCCGGGACCTCAACCAACCCTACCAACCAGTCCTAATACCTCATTTGAACTTAGTCGAGCCTTCAAATCACATCAAACAACATCGAAATCACGAATCGCAACCTGATTCAAGCTTAATGAACTTATAACTTCAAACTTCTATATTCGATGCCGAAACCTATCAAATCACGTTTGATTGACCTCAAATTTAGCACAAAAGTCACTTTCAACATTACGGACTTGCTCCAACTTTCGAAATCGCATTCCGACCCTGATATCAAAATTTTCACTTCCGGTCGGATTTCTCAAAAACCTTCAAATTTCTATCTTTAGCCAAATTACTTCAAAATAACCTACGGACCTCCGAATTCACTTCCTGTTGTGCTCCAAACTCCAGAATCACCATACGGAGCTATTCCCAGACTCAGAATCCCAAACGGACTTCAATAACACTGAAATGCATTTCAACCCAAACTTATGAAATTTCCTCCAAAATACTAACTTCCACATTAGGCGCCGAAATGCTCCTGGGTCATCCAAAACCCGCTCCGAACATGCGCCCAAGTCCGAAATCATCATACAAACCTGCTGGAACCTTCAAATCCTGATTCTGAGGTCGTTTTCTCAAAATCCAATCTTTGTCAATTCTTCCAACTTAAGGCTTCCGAAATGAGAACTTTCTCTCCAATTCGACTCCGAACTTCCCGAAATTCAATTCCGACCACACCTACAAGTCATAACACCTGAAATGAAGCTGCTTCTGGACTCAAACCGCTGAACGACGCGCTAGGACTCAAAACGACCGGTCGGGTCATTACAAACCCGATCCCACCATATCATTATCAAGTACTCAATATGCACAGAAATTTCACAACTCAAATCACAGAAACCCTTCACAATACTTAAACATCAAACCGAAATAGTAGGAAACTTTTCCACTGTGAAGGTTCACATAAATAATACTAAACAACGAGGCCAATTCAGAATTTACAACTAAAAGGTACGGATAAACCAACTTAAACAAATAGTAGGAGATTATGAAACTATGAAAAGAACTAATATCATGAACATGAGGAAAAAATGTCTAACAAGTAGCAATTAGGCATGGGAACACAATTAGAGCATGAAACAATTAAGAAAGGGAAAGAGATAATATTAGAAAAGTGGGAAAATAGGGAAAACAGATAATTTGGCGGCGCATAAGTACTCGTCACCTCACATATACGCTGCTCACATGAAATTCACATAGCAATTAGTCTGAGGATCCCTAATTCCCTCAATTCAAGGTTAGACACAACACTTACCTCGCTCCAAAGGCCACTCAATGCTCAATCACAGATTTTCCTCTAGAATCCACCTCCAAACCACTCGTATCTATCCACAAACGACTCAATAATATCAGTTATTGCTAAAGGAATCAATTACAATGCATAAATTTAGATTTCCCAAACTTTCCCCCAAAAAGTCAAAATTGACCTCGTGCCCGCTTGGTCAAACCCGAGGTTCCGACCAAAATCCATTTACCCATTCACCCGGAGCCCGATTATGTAATTTGTTTTAAAATTCGACCTCAATTCGAGGTCTAAATTCCAATTATACAAAAATTCCTAATTCTACCCAAACCCCCAATTTCCACCATGAAGATCCTAGATTTTAGGTTGAGAACTCATGAAATGTAATGGGTAACTGAAAAAAGTAAGTTAGAATCACTTACCAACAAATTAGGGAAGAAGATCTTTTAAGAAAATCACCTCTAGGTCTTCTAGTTTTGAAAATTTGGAGGAATGACAAAAGTACTATTTTGGGTCTGTTTTGAATAATTGGGCATAAGGTATTCATCGCGTTCGCGTGAATCCTGACGTGTTCGCGAAGAGTAGTGCCTATTAGGATTACGCGATCGCAAGAGGCTACACGCGTTCGCAAAGGTTTAGCCCCCTTGACCTCCGCATTCGCGAGACAAGACCCGTATTCGCGTAGTATAACCTCAAGTCCCCTGCCCAGCCTAGCTATCGATACGCGTTCGCGTGTGACGGGTCGCGTTCACATAGAGAAAAACCCCAATGCTCCACGTTCGCGACTACGGTCTCACGTTCGCGTAGTGTAAAGTCCTCCATTAACCCATATCCCTTTCGCGATCGCGAGAATGGCTTCGCGATGACAAAGCACGACATACCAGAAAACTAGCTGCAGCAAAAACACCAGATTTTCTAAGTTCAATTCACCCCGTAACCTATCTGAAACTCACTCGAGCCCTCGAGGTTCCAAACCAAACATGCACACAAGTCCTAAAACATCATACGAACTCGCTCGCGTGATCAAAACACCAAAATAACGCCGAACTACGAATCAGACACCAAATCAAATGAAATTTTTAAGAAAACTTTAAAACTTCTATTTTCACAACTGATCGTCCAAATCACGTCAAATCAACTCCATATCTCACTAAATTTGACAGATAAGTCATGAATATTATAGTGGAACTGTACCAAGCTCTAGAAACAAAATATGAACCCGATATCAATAAATCCAAACATCAGTCGATCCTTAAAAACCATAAAACTTTCAAACTTTTAATTTTTCAACAAAAAATCAATAACTCGAGCTAGGGACCTCCAAGTTCAATTCCGGGTATACGCCCAGGTCCCAAATTATGATACGGACCCACCGGGATCGTCAAAACATGAATCTGAATCCGTTTGCCCAAAACGTTGATCGAGGTCATCTAAAATGATTTTTTGAAGGTAAAATTCTTATTTTTATCAGTTTTTAACATATAAGCCTTCCGAAAGAACACCCGGATTGCGCACACAAATCGAGGAAGGCTAAAATAATATTTTTGAGACCCCAAAATGCAGAATTAGATTCTAAAATATAGGATGACCTATCGAGTCATCACAATCTCCACTTCGAAAACAACCGTTTGTCCTCGAACGAACACAAAAAAGTACCTGGGCTAGTGAAAAAATGTGGATATCTGCTACACATATCTGACTTGGACTCCCAAGTAGTTGCCTCGACGGGCTGAACTCTCCACTGCACTTGAACTGAATGATAACTCTTAGACCTCAACTATCGAACCTGTTGGGCTAGAATAGCCACCGGCTCCTCCTCGCAAGTCAAATCATTGTCCAATTGGACAGAGCTGAAATCCAACACATGGGACGGATCGCCGTGATACTTCCGGAGCATGGACACATGGAACACTGGATAAACTGCTGATAACCCCGGTGGAAATGCAAGCTTGTAAGCCACCTCCCCCACTCTCTCTAGAATATCGAAGGGCCAGATATACCTAGGGCTCAGCTTGCCCTTCTTTCCGAACCTCATTACACCTTTTATGGGTGATACCCGGAGCAACACTCTCTCCTCGAACATGAATGCAACATCCCGAACTCTACTGTTGGTATAACTCTTCTGCCTGGAATGAGCTGTGCGAAGTTGATCCTGAATAATCTTGACCTTATCCAAGGCATCCTATACTAAGTCTGTACCCAACAACCTGGCCTCTCCCGACTCGAACTACCCAACCGGTGACCCGCACCGTCTACTGTATAATGCCTCATAGGGAGCCATCTGAATGCTCGAGTGGTAGCTGTTGTTGTAGGTGAACTCTACAAGGGGCAAGCACTGATCCCAGGATCCTCCGAAGGCTATAACACATGCGCGATGTAACGACCTGACTGATCATTTTGCTTTCTAGAACCTCGTACCCCTAAATAAGACTTCCCATACTTGCTTTTACTGATTATGACTTGCGGGGATGGTTGGTTCGGGATTTGAAAGAGTTTGAGTTGAAAATAGGAACACTTGGTTCCTTAAGGTTGGCATAAAATGCCAAGTTTGACTTCGGTCAACATTTTGAGTAAACAACCTCAAAATCAGGATTTGACGGTTCGAATAGATTTGTATGATGATTTTGGACTTGGGCGTATGCTCGGAGCGGGTTTCGAATGACCCGGGAGCATTTCGGCGCCAAATCAAGAAAGTGGGATTATTAAAGGTTTTAGAAGTTCTATACTTTGGTTTGGAATGTGTTTTGGTGATATCGAGATCCATACAAATTCCGAGATCGTGAATAGTTCTGTAATGACATTTAGGACTTGTACACAAATTTTGGTGTCATTCCGAGTAGTTTAAGTAGGTTTCGGCACGTTAGAAGTAGATTGAAGAACTTGAAGTTCATATGTTTGATTCAATTGGTTTTAGGGTGTGATTCGTAGTTTTAATGTTGTTTTGGGCATTCTAAAGGTTCGAACGAGTCTGTTTTATGATTTCAAACTTGTTGGTATGATTGGACGGGGCCTCGGGGGCCCCAGATGTCATTCGGACGTTGCACGAGTAGAGTTCAAAGCTCAAAAGAGCTGTTGGTGCACTAGTTCTGGTGCGACTGCACCTGTAGTTGGGCAGCTGTAGGTGCGAGCCCGGAGGTGCGGTTGTTTTATCATTGATGCGGCCCAAGGAGCGGAGCCCAGGTTCCACAGATGCAACCCTTTTTCCGCAGAAGCAAAACCGCAGGTGCGATCACCTGTCCGCAGGTGCGGGCCCAGCTAGTCCAGCCCATTTTCGCAGAAGCGGAAAATTGTCCGCAGAAGCGAGACCGCAGGTGCAGTCGACGTGCCGCAGGTGCGGAAGTCGCTAAAGCTAGTGGCCTTAATTTAATTCGGGAGTTTGTCATTTTTGACTCATTTCACTCCATTCTTGGGCGATTTGGAGCTTCAAAAGGGGAGATTTCAACCTAGCTTTGTGAGGTAAGTAATCTCTACCTAATGTGAGTCTAATACATAGTTTATGGGTAGATTTCAACATGTAAATTAGTGGAAATTATGGGTTTAGGGTAAAACCTAGGGTTTTGATAAAAATGAGATTTAACCACGAAATTCATTATGGAATCTAGTAAAAATCACATAATCTTGATCATAAGGTTATGGGTAACAACTTCCTTCAAATATATCCAAAATCCGGGCACGTGGGCGCCAGGATGAAATTTTAGGAACCTTGCATTTAGGGTTGGAAAATTACTATAATAGTTAGAATATGAACTCTTGAGAACATATCGAATAGCTTTCACCCCATTTGAATAATTTTGGATCGTTCGACTCCGATTTGAGGGTTTGAGCGCATTCTTGAGTTTAGAAGTAAGCTTCGGGACAAGGTAAGTCTTCTTTCTAACCTTGTAAGAGGGAATTATCCCCATTGGCGAAATAATTGAATATGTGTTTCTAATTGTGGGGGCTACCTACGCACGAGGTGACGAGAGTCCGTGCGTAGCTACTATTATGCTTAAGTCCAGGTAGTCTAGGACGCAAAAGCATGCTTTACTTGCCGTACTTGTTACTTTATTGTCAATTTAAATTGCTTAAATCATACCGAACTTGGCAAATAAATTTCTAAAAAGGTTAAACATCATTTTCTTGACCGTTAAAGAGAAGTTGACATTCTTTTGGGTAATTGCTTTCCTGATAAATTCTTGATTGACTGTTTGATGTGTTTATTCGTATTTGACCGCGTCGCATGTATGATTCGCGAGCGGGGTAATAGATGCATCTATGGTTCACGCCGTTCGACCCTCCGGCAATGCACATTTTATTATCTTGTTGGATCGAGCCGCATGACCTCGACATTATTTACACATGTTATTTGTTTGGTACTTTCAGTGATTTGAACTGCTTTAAATGCCTTGAAATATAAATTGTTAACTGAAGACGGAAACAAAAATTATATTTATGAAAGAACTTGTCAATTCCTGGTATTACTGTTGTTTATTCACGGCATCCATGCTTAGCGTCACACTTAATTATATTACATTTTGGCCCTAGTAAGTGTCAATTCGACCCCTCATCACTATTTCTTCGAGCTTAGACTGGATACTTACTGGGTACATATTATTTATGTACTCATACTACGCTTCTGTCTTAATTGTACATGATCTGAGGCAGGTGCATCTTGCTACCCATTCGGCGCGCGTTCCTGATACTTGACCGGGTTTCCACGGTGAGCTGCCTCCCCCTTCCGAGCCGTTCAACAGCATGCCAGAGTCTCCCTTTTGTTTCTTACTGTCTATTCTATTTCAGGCAGTAGGATAGCTATATTTTGTACATTCTACTAGTTGCCCACACACTTGTGACACTAGATCCTAGCACACACGTTAGTAGACTATTATTTTGGGTTGTAAAAAGATTATATTCATGATTTCATATGGTGGTTCTTGCATTGGTTGTCTGGTAATTTCAATAAGTACCGAATGCTTAAATTTAAGTAAAAAATTATGGTTGGAAATTCTTAAATGAAATTGGAAATCACTAGGTCATTCACGGTTGGCTTGTCTAGAGATGGTGCAGGACGCCACACGACCTATAATAGAATTTGGGTCGTGACCACATGGTATTAGAGCACTAGGTTCACGTAGGTCTCACAAGTGATGGGCAAGCCTAATAGAGTCTTGCGGATCGGTACAGAGACGTCTGTACTTTTTTTTAGAGGCTATGAGGTGTTAGGAAACTACTCTTTATTCATCTTCTACCATGTAGTTGATGGTATACTAAATTTCCTTCTTCTATTCTCTCACAGATGGTGAGGATGCGTACGGTTGATGTTCCAGACCCAGGAGGAGCTTCTCCCCCCGTTGCTAGAGGCCGAGGATAAGGCTGGGGGAGGTCACCAACTCGAGGTAGGGGACGAGGGCGTCCTAGAGCTACCCCAGTTGCACCACCAACGGATCCAGCAGAATATCCTATTGTTGAGGGGCAGGGCGAGATGCCCGTAGCAAATCCTGCCCCGGTGGATTTCATGACAGCCCCGGGATTTCAGAAGGTTATGAGCCGCATGCGGTTCATAGATACTATGACTCAGGCTGGTTTATTTCCAGCAATCCGGCCATATCTCAGGTGGGAGGGGGAGCACAGACCCCTACTGCCCAGGCTCCTGGACATGCAGCAGCGGTATATCAGACTTCGGGTGCACTACCCGCGGATGGGTCCTAGCCAGTTGCAGCAGTAGCACTTGAGCCCAGACCAGCTGCGGATGGTGATCCGCAGAAGTTATTGGAAAGATGGACTAGGCTAATCCCTCATATCTTCGGAGGTGAGCGTCATGAGGATGCTCAGGATTTCATCGATAGGTGCAGGGACATACTGCACAACATGAGGATATTGGAGTCCCATGGGGTTGACTTCACTACTTTCCAGCTGGAGGGCAGGGTCCGTAGACGGGGACAGTCTTATGTTCTTGAAAAACCAGCGAGTTCTCCTCCTATTACTTGGGGTCAGTTCACACAACTTTTCTTGGATAGGTATATTCCACCCTCCGAGGGGGAAGAACTGCGGTATCGATTTGAGCAGCTTGAGTAGGGTCAGATGTCAGTGACCGACTACGAGATGAGGTTTTCTGAGTTTTCTCGTCATGCACTTATGATACTCCCTATGGATGCAGAGAGAGAGAGTGCGGAGATCTGTCGTGGGGTTCCACTCCGGTATTAGGGCCAACATGGCCCGAGAGGTCGAGATGCGGACTCCTTATCAGCTGGTAGTGGAGATTGCTCGGGGGATTGAGGGTTACCGTCTGAGGGGTAGAGAGAAGACACAGTAGGACAAGAGGGCCCATTTCCCTAGAGAGTTTAGAGGTGCCCCGACTAGGGGCAGAGGTTAGTTTGGGAGGGGCCAGACCAGCATGCCCCCGTATTCAGCACCACCACCACCTCCTCGAGGTGCTCCAACGCGCCCCTATTTTAGCGCCATACTAGAGAGTTCTTACTGCCCACCAGCCATCCAGGGTTCTTCCAGTGGGTACTCAGGTCACCAGGGTTCTTCCAGCTCCTATTGTATTGCTATGTCGGAGAGTTCATACCGCCCACCGGCTATTCAGGCTTCTTCCAGTGGGTGTACCGACCATCAGGTCCAGTCTTTAGGGCATCCGTCCATGGTGCCGAGAGGTTGTTACGAGTGTGGAGATCTGGGTAACATGAAGAGGACCTGCCCCATACTTCGGGGAAAGGCAGTACAATAGGGTCACCAACCCATGATTTAAGAACTGGCTGTCCGGCCGCCCAGAGGCAGAGGGCAGACTGGTGGGGGCCGTCCTGAAGGTGGAGGTCAGGCAGGGGGAGGTCAGCCAACTAATGTTCAGTCAGGTGGAGGCCAGCCAGCCGTCGCTCCATCCAGATTCTATGCTTTTCCGGCCTGACCAGATGCATTGGTTGTTGATACCCAATTTTTCCCTCGTATTTTTCAAATATATATATATATATATAATATGAATCATCAGTATTGGTACTAAATCCTTGATTTAATGTGCATATGAGTGATGTTTAGGCATTATCTTTACCAGCTTTGTATGTCTTAGTTCCTTCAATGCATAATTTGTTCCTAATGTTACTTTTTATGAAGTTGTTTGAACTTATTTAAGGTCTATCCGGCTAGTACATCAACCTTTGAATGTCTATGAACATGTCTATTCCCTTACCCTGAATCCTTATAGTGAATGCCTTACGTCTGTGATTCTTGTACTAGTTGTAATTTGCCTATTTGCTATTATGGTCACTCAATCCCTACACCCCTCTGATGTTTGAGTGTCTAATCATGCTTGAGTTTCTACTTTGGAATAAACCTTTGATATAACTGGACTCCCTTTATTTAGACCAATAGAACAATGTTATATGTTACTGCTGTCTTAATTTGTGACTACAAGTTCACCCCTGATAATATGATGCCCTCCCCCTTTCAATGATACTGTTATGGTTTTCTTGATAATAATATTAGGTTAGGTACTTAACATGAATCAACATGCTTTAACTCACTTTGCACCTATGACTTTGCCAAACTTGCAAACATGCTCATTGCCAACTGTTTTACTATGTGACTACTACTGTGTTGAGTATGAAACCTATTTATCAGCTTCATTAAACTAGTTCTTGCTTGAGTTATGTGATGCATTTGAGTATCTGCATGTTGACCGAATTTGTTTATGTTTGTTTAAATCAACTCCTATTTTCTCAATTTTGGTCTTTCTCTTCTGTCACTCGAACTCTTTGAATCCTACTCTTAACAAATGTTGTCTAAATTCTGTCCTTTGGACTTCCTGGCGTGAGTACTGCTCGGGGTTCATTAGAGACCCTTGTGAACTCTGACACACTAGGATTTGGTCCCTAATCCCTCCTCTGAACTATCTTGGTTAACCACCTTAGTGTGAGCACTGCCCTGGGTTCTCGAAGCCTTTGGGAACTCTGACACACTAAGGCCTTGGTTCTATATGCTCAACCTTGTCATATGCTCACTGGTTGAATCACTCAACTGATGGCTGCTTTGTATCTATGCATATGTAATTTTGGAGCTGTTGTGAATTGTGAGAGTGAAGGCCTGGCCCGTCCAGGTGCATTTGGGCCTGCTGTAGGCTCCCTATAGCTATATTCGAAGGAACTCGGCAAAATGACCCCGTAACTTCGGGAGAAGGGGTGCTCTCCTATCTTTTGATTAGGAAAGCGGCACATACCAGGGGGTAGCGACTGTTTATTAAAAACACAGGACTCTGTATTCTGTAATTTATAAAATTTATTCTGGGTCTGTAATAATTATTGTAATAACATTTTGGGGTATTAGTGAATTTGGGAAGGGGATTTTTATCTTATACTTGCAACAAGTTGGACAGAAATCTTGTCTATAGGTTCGATAATGTGTTATTATATGTTGTGTGATAGAAATCATGTCTATAGGTACTTTGTTATGTTCAATCATCATATGTTAGAAATTCTGCCTATAGGTTCGATACTTGGTTCCATTATGTCTTATTTCTGCTTGTTAGAGACCATGCTTATGGGAAATAGTGTGATTCAATGTGTGTGCAAAAATCCTGTTTACATGTTGTTCTGTTCACATATTATAGAAATCATGTCTATAGGATCTAAAATCGAATTAATTGTAGAAAACATTCTTATAGGTCTTAATATGTTTAATTATCATTTTTTGCACGTTTGTTCATGGGTTTTCAAACACTGTGCTATTATTCTCACTAGAAAACATGCCTGTAGGATCAAAACTAGTGATTTTGAGTATGCTTTTGTGGTTGACACTATTTATTATCGCGTAAAACATATGGACATCATGCCAGTAGGTTTAATATTATTATGCTAAAATCAGTAGGAAAATTATGTAGGTTTTGGTAATTGTATTAAGGAAATGGCTTTGCGTATAACGACATGCTCATTCGTTTAGTATCACATAGAGATACTGCCTATAGGATTCTGCAATTTCAATTAATTAAAATCTGTAAATGTTAATCAGTTTGGCGTGCATTTGTTGTCTAAATGCGAAGGCTAAATTGAGCCCCTACTTGCTTATATGTGAAAGTCCTAAACTATTTTGTATGTCGCTTAGTATTTTCCCTTTTGAGCATCCTAAGTTAAGGTTTAAAATCACCCTGAAATAGAGGTCCAAATGGCTCCTGGACCATAGGCATGGGACGGGTAGTGCACGCATAGAGTGCGAGTTAACTAGAGCGCTTTAGGTAAACAACTTAAAGATAGTAATCGGGTAGTAGGAGATGATAGTCTGTGCCCGTTGAATAATATGAGTAACATACCGTTTTGAGGGAGTTACGAAATATTATTTATGTTGCACGGGGTGATCCTTTAGGCTAAAAAACTTAGGATCCCCCACCTCTATTTACAGCCAATCATTTATTTGCCCAAATTGTTTCCCTTCTTTTAGACTAATTCATAAAATTCGAGTTCGGCTGGGACCCATCGTTGTGGACCTTGAGGAGTGCCTAACACCTTCTCCTCAAGGTAATTTGAGCCCTTACCCGATCTTTGGTGACGCAACTGGTTAATCCAGAGTTATTTGCAAATAGGTGCCCTGACATACCTTAATCCGTTAGGTGGCGACTCTTTCTTTTAATACCCTTCATTAAAAGAGTTGTCACGTGTCGAAACCCGATTTCGCGAGAAAAAAGGGGCGCGAAAGCATGGCGACTCTGCTAGGGATATCTGTAGGATCTTACCATAATGAACTTGGTCTATATGAATTAGTCTCTATCGATAAGCGTGTCTTTCTTATTTTGTTGATACTTGAACCTCCCCCTCCCATTTTCCCTTTTATTGCTACATGCACACCCTCTTCCCTATTTCTCCTTTATATGAACTTACGTACTACTCTTCGCTTAATCTGGTTACAATATGCATGCCCTCCGTTATTTCCTAATCATGTTCACTGGCTCCAACTTTTAAAATTTCGTTATATCATGTCTTTCCTAATACCTACCCTTTTATTTGCTTTATTATAATTTTTTTCCATTATACAAACTAAGTTCTTCCCTATTTTCTTTCTTTTGTCTTTACATTTAATTGTACTGCATTTATCGCTTTCATCTTGCAAAATACTTGACAATGTGTTATCTTTACATAATTGCATGATCTGCATCATATTCCATTCGTGCGCAATTAATACCATAGCGGCACTTGATGAGTGTCCGTGCTCTTCCTATATTACCCTTTTAAATTTGGAAAGGCTTATTTGCGAAAAAACTAGTCTTTCAGCGGTGCAATCGACGGTTCCGTGCCATTCCCTCTCAAGTTGTCCACTTGAGGGTACTGGTCTAGACTCTTATAGAAACCCCTATTCTGATGTTAACTGAGCATGCATCATTTCCAAACCTAGCAGGGGTATTCCAAACCTAGCAGGGGTTAGAGCGTTGTCCGCGTAATAACTCTCTAAGACAAGCCTTGTCCAAAGGATATCAGGATTTCCATAATCCCAACGGGACCAATCATGATATGTTCATTATTTGGAGAAAACTTGCCGATATGCTAATCATTAATGTGTAAATAGTGGAATCCGGAGGGGGAAAGGTCTAACTTTATCTGTTTTGCAGAAATGAGGCATGAAGTCCCCAGGTTCGGCATGGCCCAAAGTATCTCACCTATGCTGCTATATTGGTGGGAAAATCTCTCGCCAAGCAACAAGAACCATGTGAAAAGAGTCCTCGAAAATTTACCTTCTTTGTCGGACATCCAACCAAAAAATGTACTGATTGAAGCCGCTACTATGTTCTGGGATGAAAAGAGGGATGTTTTCCGTTTTGGTAATATAGAGATGACTCCCCTTCTTGAGGAAATAGGGCTTCGCTGGGCTTCCCTGAGATAGCCCTGGTCTGCTGGTACCGGAAAATCATACTTCTTGAGGGTTTCTGAAAATGATGGGTTTTAGAAAGAATGATGAGCTAGTTTGCATGAAGAAGTCTTATATACCTTTTGACTTCCTTTACGAGCGTTATGGGCACAACACATCCTATCGCATCTATCATGATGAGTTTTCCATCACTTCTCTGGGTTGGACTCATCGTCAGATTTTTGTGTTCATCGTGTGTTTTCTGGGTATGCTGGTATTCCTAATACAAGGAGATAGGATCCATACTCGTTTAGCTATGGTTACCAAGACCTTGTTGGAAGGAATTGAGGGACATACTTACACTATTGTCCCAATTATCTTGGAAGAGATATACCGAGCTTTGGGCCGTTGCAAGAAAGGATTTAGGCATTTTGAGAGTTGTAGTTTGTTACTGCAAATATGGTTATTGAAACATCTTCAAAGAGGACAGTACCGTCAAGAATTTCCGCGGAGACCATAGAATGACCACATAGCTTTTCACCATAAAAAAAGAATGACTTTCATCCCAGACAAGTTTGCACAACCAGGAAACACTGTGGATTGGGTACACTTCTTTAGCAATTTGATTGATGACAAAGTCCATTGGATGTTCGAGTGGTTCCCTACTAGCAAGTTCATCATCAGGTCAAGAGATGTTCCTCACTTAGTGTTGATCGGGTTGAGAGGTATCTATCCTTATGCTCCTATCAGTGTCATGAGACAGGCTGGGAGGAAACAAGTCATACCACGAGTTCCAAGATGGTTCACTACAAAGCAGACTTTCAGGGTGATGCCATTCCATTCAAGTGTGAGGCACAACACATGTGGCATCGAAAGATCATTTTGGAAAAAGATAACATTGAGCCAGATCGATATCATGCCGGTCATGTGTATTTCTACGAGTCATGGTTGGATGATGACATAGAAGGAAAAGTCAAGCCAGGTATTGATCGAGGAAACATGGTCATAGACGACGCTGTCGAAGCACAAGTAAAATATAGGAGGTTACGCAAAAGAATCTTTGAGTCTAAGGCCAGACATTTGAAACAACACAAAGTAGACATGGAATCAATCAATGAATGGAGAGGAATCGACACAAAATCAATAGAAAGGTTGGAGTATTTAGAGCAGGGTCTGATGGAGCTTGAAGGGAAGATGAGGAAAAGGGTCATGGATTGTAAGAATGTAGAGGTCAATGAAGGAGGACATCTAGCAAGGGCGTATCTGCTGCTGGACATGCACGACCTAGGGAATCTGATCGACGGGGCTAAGAAGGACAGGATTGGAGAAGGTCCCTCTAGGACCAAGTAGATTAGAATTTATGTTTACTTGATTTTCTAGAGTCATTTTAGAATTTGATTGTAATAGGGAAAATGCCACTAGCAACTCTTTATGATTAGTGTTGTTTTAATAGGGATTTGGTCTATTTATCACATTAATGGAATGATGCAATTATCTGCATTAAGTTTCTCCAAATCTACATGCCCCTAGGCCTACCTCGGGCACAATGAGGTCCCCAAGTTAGGACGCAAATTTATAATTCCGCAATACGTGTTTAAATATTACTAATACCCTTTCAAAACTCCTTACTAACTTGTTACCTTTTTTCTTTTCTTTGTTTTGGTTATTCCCATCCCCTAAGGTTGGTTTTTGCATACTGGCATCATCGGCAGACCATACCATATCCAGAGGTCCTCCACCTCCTCCTCTTCCAAGTGATCCTAAAAGTAAGGGAAAAGCTAGGATGAAGAAAAGACAACGGTACACATGCAGAAAATGTTGAAACTTCAGATGGTCGGAGTACTCCAGCACAGAATGATTTAGTTCTACAGTTGGAGCAGAAAACACTAGAGTTACAAGGGGAACTTGAGCAGGTCTGCAACTTGGAAAACCTTTCCCTCACCTTAAACGTCCCATATATCAATCAACAGAACACCCAAAACCCAGCATCTCCTCAAAACACACCAAATCCGCATCCACAAAATCCTCTTGCACCTCATCAATACGCCACGCCTCCTTAAAATCTTAATCCTCCACCATTACCAACTCCTCATCAGCACTAACATCATCCAACCCAGTACCCACAAACTACCACCTACCATACCCCTCAAAATACATCACAAACCACCCTCGATCCACAGAACTCAATCAATGATCTCCACTATACCCAAATCCCCAGTATCCATAAAAATAACCCCATATATGTGGAAACTCTACCTCACCCTGCACAACAGACCCCATACACACCAGAATCCGTCGAGAAGGACCTGCTCATTAAGAATATGGCAGAGGAACTTAAGAAACTCACAAGTCGAGTCCAAGGCGTCGAAGGGGGTAAAGGCATTGAGGGTTTAAACTATGAAGATTTGTGTATTCAGCCGGACGTAGAACTGCCAGAGGGTTACAAACCTCCCAAGTTCGAGATGTTTGATGGAACAGGTGACCCAAGGTTGCATCTAAGGACGTACTGTGACAAACTCGTAGGAGTTGGAAAGGACGGAAGAATTCGCATGAAGTTGTTCATGAGGAGCCTCACTGGAGATGCCCTATCTTAGTATATTAGTCAAAATCCAAAGAACTAGGTTAACTGGGTAAGCATGGCATCAACTTTCATGGATCGGTTCAGGTTTAATATGGAGAATGCACCAGATGTCTTCTATATCCAGAATCTCAAGAAGAAGCAAATAGAGACTTTCCGCGAGTATGCTACTTGGTGGAGGCCGGAAGCTGCAAAAGTGAAGTCGGCATTGGAAGAAGAGCAGATGAACAAATTCTTTGTCCAGGCCCAGGATTTGCAATACTACAAAAGGGTAATGGTTATGAAAATAAAAAATTCTCTGATATCATCAAATTGGGGGAAAGAATTGAAGATGGAATTAAGAGCGGAATGGTAACTAATTTTGAGGCACTCCAGGTTACGAATAAAGCCTTGAAGTCAGGGGGTATATCCAAAAAGAAGGAAGTAGGGGTCGTGATGGTAGCCCAAGGTCCAAAATCTCCTTTTACTTACCAAACACCTCCACCCACATATCTGCCTTCACCTCCCAGATATCCACAACCTGCCACCGCCTACCATAGTTATAACACCCAGCCAACATATTACCACTCACCACCAGCCCGCCAAAACTATCAGAAACCCAGGCCAAACTTCGACCGCAGGCTGCGCAGACAATGTACTCCATTCCTGAACCTATAGATCAGTTATATGAAAGAGTGAAAGTTGCTGGTTATGTCACTCCTATTCTCGCTGTCGCCATGGAAAACTCCTCTCAATGGGTCAATCCAAATAAAACATGTGCCTACCACTCCGGCATGAAGGGTCATACCATTGATGAATGTCGCACTCTCAAAGACAAGATTCAGACGCTAATTGATACCAAGGTTATACAGGCAAAGGAGGTTGCACCTAACGTGCGCAACAATCCCCTCCCAGATCACAGGGGCGAGGAGGTAAATGTGATAGATACTGATGAAGAATGGGACCCGAAAGGGTCAATCTGGCTTATTCGAGAAGGGGATGACCCTAACAAACCTGCGGTCACTCTCACTCCTATTGTGGTACAGATACATTCGCCAGTCAAAGTTGAAGTAGCCGCACCGACTCCGTTCGAGGTGGAAGTAACAACACCTGCAACTGCACCTGCTCCGTTTAAAGTAGAAATGACCACATCCTTCACTGTGACAGTTGTACCCGCACCATTCTTTAATTCCAAAGCGTAACCTGGGACTATGTTGTAGAAGCCAGGAGGAAAGGAAAAGCAAAAATGGAAGAAGCTGGTGCAACACAAGGGATGACCAGGACTGGTAGAGTCTACACACCTGAGCACCTAGGAACAAGCAAAGAAGCTGCCTCAAAGCAGCCTATCATCGTAACAGGCCTGGATGATCTTTGGAAAGGTACAAGAGAGAGAATACTCTGTGGTGGACCATCTAAATAAAACCCCTGCTCAGATATCCATTCTATCATTACTGCAGAATTCTGAAGCACATAGGAATGCCTTGATGGGGGTATTGAACGAAGATTACGTACCCAACAATATCACCAGTGGGGAAATGGATAAAATGGTAGGACAAGTACCGGAGATCCATAAGATCACTATCCATGAATACGAATTGCCACCGAAAGGATTAAGCCACAACAGGGCACTGCATATCACGGTACAATGCGAAGATAAATTCATTATCAGGGTTTTGATAGATGGACGTTCTAGTCTCAATATATGTCCATTGAAGAATTTGAAGAGATTGGGCAAAGGATTACATAAAACATGGACAAGAACCATGAACGTAAAAGCATTCGACGGATCTCAAAGGTCCACGATTGGGGAAACCAATCTTTGCTTACAAATGGGCTCGACTTGGTTCAATGTTGAATTCCAAGTACTCGACATATCCTCCTCATACAACTTATTGCTGGGAAGGCCTTGGATACACGCTGTTAGGACTGAGGCATCCACTTTGCACCAGGCTGTAAAGTTTGAACGAAACCATCAGGAGGTGATCATTCATGGAGACGGGAGTAATCCCATTTATACCAATCAGACTGTTCCGGTCGTGGAAAATAGAAGGAAATTGAGTGGAGAGACTTATCATTGCATCGAGCAAATTAATGCAATTGAAAAGGACAAGTGTTGGAGCATTAAAATAGAGAGCATACTAGCATGGGCAGGGTATGAACCCGGTAAAGGGCTCGAAAAGAATCTCCAAGGTATTGCCAAACCAATACATCTAAAACGTCATGGCACGAACTTTTGATTGGGATATCAGTACACGTGGAATGAGTATCAAAATTGGTCGCCACCATGGCGCGGTCCTTACTACCCCCTTGAACAACCAATACCGCATCTGAGCCAATCCTTCCACCAAGCTGATATGATGTGGGGATGAGTGCTAGCTGGTTTGAGGAATCTATTTCTAGAAGAGGAAGACGTAGATTGCGGTGTTAGTTGAGGAGTAAGAGGAGGAATGCCTCGTCATCCAGACGGTGGAGAAGGGAGCCATCCTCAGAAACTGAAAAGCCACACCATCAAGGGCCCGCCGAGTCCCGGGTTAGCCTGACTGCTAGCATCATTTATTTTGAAAACAACTCTTCTTGAGCATTTTGTTTTAAAATATTTTCAGTATTTCGTTCTGGAAAACGTTGTTTGAATCATTAAAACCTCTTTGTTTGACATTTAATATTTATAAATGGCTTGTGTTTTATTATTTATTACTATCTTCTATATCTTTCTCTCTACATCATTAGTATTTCTTACCTTGATGAACCAATGATTGTGACATGTAATGAGACAACGCAACATAAGGATAGTGACTCAGAAGAGATAGAAGAAGAGGATGTAATACCTGAGGAAATTGTCAGAGAAGTTTAGAATTTTGAGAATAAGCCTAAGTCCAACCTGGACGAACTTAGATTTTCAACTTGGAAGATTCTGAAACAGTCAAAGAAACTCGCATAAGCATTCACTTGTCACCATCAGAGAAGGAAGAGTACACTCATTTCCTGGAAGAGTATGAAGACATTTTCTCATGGTCATATGATGATATGACCGGATTGAGCACATCCATAGTGGCTCATAAGCTACCCACCAGTCCGATGTGTCCGCCAGTAAATCAGAAGCTCAGAAAATTCAAGCCGGATATGAGTCTAAAAATTAAAAGAAGAAGTCACCAAGCAAATCAAAGTTAAGGTTCTCAGGGTAGTTGAATAGCCGACTTGGTTGGCCAACATTCTGCCGGTTCCGAAGTCCCAAAGATGATTTCCCACTACCAAATATATACATACTGATCGACTATTACGCTAGGAATGAACTCCAGTCCTTTGTAGATTGCTTCGCGGGTTATCATTAGATCTGGATGGATGAAGAAGATTCCGAGAAAATAGCTTTCATCACACCATGGGGAGTGTACTGTTACAGCTATTTTACATGACATGGTACACAAGGAGATAGAAGTGTATGTGGAAAATGTTCATCAAATCCAAGAAGGCTGCAGATCACATAACAAATTTGAGAAAGTTCTTTGACCGGCTTTGGAGGTACAATCTGAGAAGGAATCCCGCAAATTGTGCCTTTGGAGTTCTTGCCGGAAAATTATTAGGATTAATCGTCAGCCGCCGAGGAATTGAGTTACACCCATCAAATATCAAGGCTATCCAAGACTTACCACCGTGAAAGAATAAAAAGGACGTAATGAGATTCTTGGGACGTCTCAATTATATCAGCCGCTTCATAGCACAATCAACCGTGATATGTGAGCCGATCTTTAAAATGTTGAAGAAAGATGCCGCCACCAGTTGGACTGAAGACTGCCAGAAAGCTTTTGACAAAATTATAGAATACTTATCCACACCACCAGTCCCAGTCCCGCCAGAGCCTGGTATACCACTGCTACTCTACCTCTCCGTATTAGATGGGGCTTTCGATTGTGTCTTGGGACAACATGATGAGAGAGGAAGAAAAGAACAAGACATATATAATCTGAGTAAGAAGTTCACACCCTACGAAGCACAATATTCTCTGCTAGAATGCACTTGCTGTGCTCTGACATGGATAGCCCAAAAATTAAGGCACTACTTCTATGCTTATACCACATATCTCATATCGAGGATGGATCTTTCGAAGTACATCTTCCAGAATCCTATGCCTACAGGAAAGCTGGCCAAATGGCAGATATTGTTGAGTGAATTTGAAATCATCTATGTAACTTAGAAGGCAGTTAAGGGACATGCATTTGCAAATCATCTTGCGGAAAATCCTGTAGGAGGAGAGTACGAACCATTAAAAACATATTTTCCTGATGAAGAAGTATCATTCATAGGACAGGATATTGCTGAAGCCTACAATGGGTAGAGAATGTTCTTCGACGGAGCTGCAAATTTCAAAGGAGTCGGTATCGGAGCCGTTTTGGTGTCACAAACCGGTCAACATTACCCGGTGTCCGCAAAACTCAAATTCCCATGCACCAATAATATGGCGGAGTATGGAGCTTGAATATTAGGGCTCAATTTGGCTATCGACATGAATATCCAAGAATCGCTGGTGATTAGTGACTCAGACCTGCTAGTACACCAGATACAAGGAGAATGGGCTACAAAGAATACCAAGATATTACCGTATCTATATCATATACAAGAAATGATGAAGAGGTTCATGAAGATAGAGTTCAGGCATGTCCCGAGAATCTAGAATGAGTTCGCAGATGCATTGGCCACCTTGTCCTCCATGATACGACATCTAGACAAGAATTTCATCCATCCCATTCCGATAATAATCCATAATTAGCTGACTACTGTGCTCATGTTGAAGAAGAAACATATGGAAATCCATGGTTTCATGATATCAAGGAATATTTGGCAAGAGGAGAATATCCGGAGCATGCAAATCATACTCAGAAACGCACGCTCCGAAGATTGGCCAACCATTTCTTCCATAGCGGAGGAATTCTGTATAAAAGAACTCCAGATCTAGGGCTATTACGGTGTGTTGACGCCAAAGAAGCCTCCAAATTTCTTGAAGAGATACACGCCGGAACCTGCAGCCCACATATGAATGGTTTCGTCCTAGCGAAGAAGATACTTAGAGCTGAATACTTTTGGATGACTATGGAAACATACTGCATCAGGTATGTTCAGAAATGTCATCAGTGCCAGATACACGCAGATATGATATGGGTGCCTCCAAATGAACTCAACGCAACAAGTGCACCTTGGCCTTTTGCCGCTTGGGGAATGGATGTCATTGGACTAATCGAGCCCACCACTTTGAACGGGCACAGATTCATTCTAGTGGCCATAGACTACTTTACAAAATGGGTTGAAGCTGCATCTTACAAAGTCGTAACCAAGAAAGTCATCACAGATTTTCTCAAGGATTGTATTGTTTGCCGATTCGGGGTTCCTGAATCCATCATCACCGACAATGCCGCCAATCTCAACAGTGACCTAATGAAAGCTATGCACGAGACCTTCAAAATCAAACACAAGAACTCCACAGCATATCGGCCCTAAATGAATGGAGCCGTGGAAGCCGCCAACAAGAACATTAAGAAGATACTAGGGAAGACGGTAGAGAATCACAAGCAATGGCACGAGAAGTTTCCATTTTCCTTATTGGGATACCGTACCACAATCCGCACATCAACCGGGGAAACTCCTTACCTATTGGTCTACAATACTGAAGTCGTCATCCCCGCCGATGTAGAAATTCCTTCCTTAAGAATTATACAAGAAGATGAACTCAGTGATGCAGAATGGATAAGGATCCGCTATGAACAATTAGCTCTCATTGACGGGAAAAGAATGAATGCAGTGTGTCATGGTCAGCTCTATCAGAACAGAATGTCCAGAGCTTTCAACAAAAGGGTCAAACCTAGACAGTTCGCATCAGGGCAACTGGTGCTGAAACGAATCTTCCCACATCAAGATGAAGCCAAGGGGAAATTCTCACCCAATTGGCAAGGACCCTACATGGTTCATAGATTACTTCCAGGAGGAGCAATCGTACTCGCAGAAATGGACGGAGAAATTTGGCCAAAACCTATCAACTCGGACGCAATCAAGAGATACTATGTTTAGGATTGTTTACATTCCTTCATTTGATGTAACTGAACTACACTTGACCTGATTCCCGTTTAAGAGGGGTTACGTAGGCAGCCCTGTGGGTTCGGTCACAATTCAATAAAATTTTTATTTTCCCCACAATTAAAAACTGGGGCAGAATTTTGAAGAGGACCCTCAAAATTTCAGAGCAAGTTCAGCCAACGACACCATACACGGAACAACCAAAAATTCGTCTAGATAACTGGGGTAGAATTTTGAGGAGGATCCTCAAAATTATATGGCAAGAAGGTCGCAATGTCTCTAATAGTGGCACAGTTACCGGTTAATCTAATTGATTTAAAATTGCATATTACTAGGTTTTGAATAACTATGCATGCATATTTTTTGAAAACTTTATTTTTAGCCAAATGCTACCGATGGTAACTCGAGCAGGATTTAAATGTGGAACACAGCAAAGCAAGCAGGCATAGGCACGAACCAACCTTGCCCGCAAAACTTACAATTTTTCTTTAGATGCAGGAACAAGAAATAGCCGCCAGTACATGCAAACCTTAGAATCACTGTCTTCATAACAACGAAGCTGCCAAACTCATCTCCAACTAAGAAATACTCCGCTATCACTTATTATCTATTCATTGCATGAGATTAAGAACTTTCTCAAATCTTGAATGAGGCTAAGCCCTACCTCCTCAACTGCATAAGGCTAAGCTGTGACTTCCCATCGCATGAGACTAAGCACTGTCTCAAATCTTGCATGAGGCTAAGCCCTGCCTCCTTAATTTCATAAGTCTAAGCTCTGCCTTCCCATTGCAGGAGACTAAGCACTCTCTCAAATCTTGCATGAGGCTAAGCCCTGTGCTGTTCAAAAACTTGCATTATTCTCTTTCTCAAGGCTAAGCTCTTCCCCCAATTCCACACAAGACTAAGCTCTGTCTTGTTTCATCTCAAGCATCGTGTTCTGCATCTCATGGGCTGATACATAGCCAAATTTTTTGAAGGCGTCATCTTCATAGCCGGAAGACACCAGGACATGGCCTGAGGATCTATTAATATTGCACATCATTATTCAAAGGCATCATGGTTCAGAGGCACCATCTTCATAGCCCGAGAACATCATTTCATCGCCTTCGAATCCCCTATCTCACAATCCATGGTCGGGACGTCATGGTCTAAGGACATCATCCTCACCGTGCAAAGACAACCTCCATGGTCGGGACGGAATTTTTATCATGTTTAAATTCATGCAACAATCTATATGCATGCATCGTATTTTGAATTTGCAGGTCATCCAAGAAGTAACCGTTCTCTTAACGGGAGCAATCTCTGCTCCAGTTTCCCTTCAACGTTCATACCCTTCAATTATTTCAAACGTACCCGAGCACCGTCCATTACCCATGCCTGTCTGATAACCGTTCAAATGTCCATAACCAATCTTAGATACATCCATTCCCAATCCTGATATTGTCCTATCTAGAATATCTTGTCCATTCTTACAATAACTCCATCGGTTTATTCCACCGTTGGATCCAGAACTACACATGGCCTTGTAAAACCAGGTATATATAGGCACCTCAAACCAGTTTCCGGTCTATATTTTTCAAATCACCTTATTCGGTCAAAATTGGTCATCATTTCTTTACCTGATAACACTTTCATCCGTCCCGGGTAAAGAGGGGCAAATCTTGATACCCAATTTTTCTCTCATATTTTTCAAGTATATATATACTTTCAAAATAGTGCATATGCATCATCATTTTATTTACAAGCATACACGAGTATTTTTCTTAATTTTCTATAATTTTTAAAGGCTCTAAATCAATTTATTTCTGCATTTTTATTATATAAATATCCAATACTTACCCTACAAATTATTTATATGATGATTTAATCATATAAATTTATCAATATGATGTTTTAAATATTTTCAGTGCATTTTTTTATAATTGCAATCACATTTTTGCTAAATTGCATATTTTGCAATAATAGCCTATATGCATGCGTAACTACATTATTTTTGCAAAATTAACTTTTTTATTTTATAATGTTAAGTATTTGTTTTTAATCATTTTCGGGCGCAAATGATATTTTTGTTATTTATTTATTACTTTTATAAATTATTTATTTGATTAAAATGGGGTATTTAAAAACTAGCCTAAATTCCTAATCAATTTCGGACCCAATACCCAGCCCCAATATCCCATACACCAGCCCAACAAACCCCAACCCAAATAAATTAACCCAATCCGCACAACACGGCCGGTACCCGTCTATTTTAACCCGCCCCGATCACTTTCAAATCCCAGCCGTTGATCTTTCAAGATCAACGACCCACACCCCTTCCCCTTTTTATTAATTAACCACACCCCCCAAAACCCTATCCATTTCACTCAACCCGCCGCCCTCATATGCTCTCATCCCCCTTCTTCTTTAGCGAAACCCTAGCCGCTGTTCTATCAAATCCCCCCAAATCCGACCCCAAATCAGTATCCACCATGGATTCCCTTACCTTATTCGCCTCTCTTCACCATTGGCTACTCGTCTATGATCCTATTTAGTTTCTTGCCTAACATGGCAAGAAAAGCTCCCCAAAATTGAACCAAATCGGTTCAACTCTCTAACTTCTGTGGCTATTCCGTCTATATTCATCTCTGAGTCTTTGTGAGTAACGAGCAAGTTCATAACGCATATTTTGTTCCTAATGTTACTTTTTCTGAAGTTGTTTGAACTTCTTTAAGATCTATACGGCTAGTGCATCAACCTTTGAATGTCTATGAACATGTCTATCCCCTTATCCTGAATTCCTGTAGTGAATTCCTTACGTCTGTGATTCTTGTACTAGTTGTAATTTGCCTCTTTGCTATTATGGCCACTCAATACCTACACCCCTATGATATTTTACTGTCTCATCATGCTTGAGTTGCTAATTTGGAATAAACCTTTGATATAACCGGACTCCCTTTATTTAGACGAATACAACAATGTTATCTACTACTGCTGTCTTAATTTGTGACTACAAGTTTGTAGACATGTAATTTTTGACCCTTCCCGAGATTTTACACACTTTAACATAAAATATTTTGTTTAGGCCGAATACCTCTTTTACTTTATTTTAGCACAAAAATTGAAAATTACAAAAAAATAGTTCCATATTTCTCTATTTAATTCACGTATCAGGTATTTTTAGAATTATAAATTACTTTGAACCTATTTTGTTTTAACATAATCTTTGAAAATACAAAAAAATAGTTTCAACTTTAATTTTTAGTTTCATTTTAAATATAATAATAAATTAAAATCAATTAAGAGTTATTTTATATTTTCTTACGAGTATTTTAGAAGTAAATTAAATTTTCAGCTTTTACTTAGCCCAATTTTATAGAATCTCTTAGCTCAAATTGGACTCTTGCAAGAGGCCCAAAGTGAATGGCCCATTCCCTAAGCCCATAACACCCTAACACTAATACACCCCTAGAATACCCACTCCTGCTTCGGAAACCGGACACACAATAACCTAACGGACCCTAAGCAAAAAGAAAGGAGAATCCCTTCATCTTCACCAAAAAAAGAGCCGCTAGTCCAACTTCCCCACCGGTTGCTAATCGCCAGACCTCCCACCGACGACACACCTTCTTACACACCCTTACACACACACGCACACACACAACCACACACCCCTCCTCCCCAAAGAAAGCACAACCACATGCACACAAGGAGAAGAGAAACAACCGCACACTCCTCCTCCTTGAACTCCACCGGAAAATCCGGCCATCCCCTCCTTCCAAAGCTACCGCCTACCAGCCAAACAACCACCAACTCCACCATATTCCAGCGAGCTTGAGTTTCGGATTTGTCGCAGGCTCCGGTCGAGGTTTCCTGCTTTTCTTTGGTGATTCCGTTTGAAATACTTGTTGCCGATTCATTCAGTTTGGCTCGATTCATCTTCTGTAATTGCCAAAACGCTATTAATTGGAAAGCTAATTTCAGAATTCCATTTTTGCCGTCAACGACCTTTGCGTGTACTGCTCAGAAGATATTTTAATTGGAAAAGCTCAACTAAAAGGTTTGATTCTTACTTTGTCTTTTGAATGTTTATTGTGATTCTTATGGATGTTGGGTGAATATGGAATGCACTCTAATTGTTTTCTATGTTTGATTGGTTTGTGTGCAATTTGATTTCTTATTAAGTCCATTTTTCTAGTTTGTAATCTTTATATCTAAGAACTGGTTAAACCTCCTAATTGATTTCATGAAAATATGACATAGGTTAATGTAGTTAAAATTTGTGTGAGTTTGGTCATAGTGATATCTAAAGTTTTGAATTAAACAAGTTAATGAAAGAGTATTTGCTGGCATGGAGTTAATGACGTTCTATTGTTAGGAATTGAAGGAAGATTTTTGGCTCAATATAATTCGTGCTGCTATTCTATTCTCGTTTCATTAATTGAACCGCTAGGAGTATGCTTAGGCCGGTTTCATTGGGTAGGCAAACCGTAGGTTACATTTCGAGTGAACGCTGGCGTGACTCGACCATCAAAGAGTTTAATAAATTAAAGTATTGTGATTATGGGTACAGTTCCCGTGACATAGTCATAAATACGTAACTCCAAAATTTGGGTGCACGCTGGCGTGACTCGACCCCTAATTTTAAATTAATAAAATAAACACGTTGTTGATCGTGGGTACCGTTCTCGTGACATGATTCACAATGTGCAATCGAATTTAGTTGTATAACAATTGGATTGTTAAAAGCGGTTTAAAAGGAATAAAATGCACGTAGATTTCAAACAATGTTTCAAAATCAGATAAATAGGCCAATAATAATAGTTGAGCGACCGTGCTAAAACCACGGAACCTGGTAATTCCTAACACCTTCTCCCGGGTGAACAGAATTCCTTACCCGAATTTTTGTGTTCGCAGACTGTAAAACAGAGTAAAGTTTTTCTCGATTCGGGATTTAAACCGATGACTTGGGACACCATACACTATCCCAAGTGGCGACTCTAAATTTTAAATAAAATAATCCCGTTTCGATTGTCATTTAAATTGGAAAAACTCCCTTATACCTTTCCGGGGTAGTAAAAAGGAGGTGTGACAGCTCTGGCGACTCTGCTGGGGACCGAAACCAGAATCTCTGGTTCAGGGTTCAAGAATTCGAGCTTAGAATAATTGTTATATGTTGGCTTTATTTATTACCTAATTTGATTTACATGTTTGGGCCTAATGTGCTAAATATTGCTTTTTAATGCTTTGATATTATCTGAACTGTATATAAACTGCTACGAAATCCCTCTTTTCTATCTTCTGAGGGGTGCACGCTGGCGTGACTTCTTTCTATTAGTGTCATATCCCAATTTAGAATGAGGTTCGGATAAATTGCAAAGCCGGATGATCTTTTGGTTACCGGTACGCTGCCCCCCTCTTGGCTCGAGTTGTCCGCTCGGGTAAGCCAGGTCTAGAACTATACACACAGGTTTTAAACCTAAAATAACTCAGCCTCATGCCGGATCCCTAGTAGCAATGTTTGTTTTCATCACGTGCATTTAACGTTGGAGACTCAACACAGGGGTTGGGTCTGTCTGGGACAGGTGTACCCAAAATAACAGACCATCTTGGTGCATCCTACGTGCTACATGTTGCATTTATTCAAGGGTAAAAGCATCATTTGGCGGACCAATGATAGTTGAGGGCAAATGACAAAAAAAAGAGAAAAGAAAAAAAAGGAAAAAAGAGGGTGAAGTGTGAAAATAAAGCAAGTAGGGCCCAGTTATGTTTTTGTTACATTTTTTATTAAGAAAAAGACAAAAAAAAACTAGTAAAATTCAAAAGATTTTGCACTTTTTTTATCTTTTTTTTTGAAAATTCAAAAGATTTACTAGAGCTTTAGGAAATTGTACATAAAATAAATAACATACCTTATTTGCTGTTTATATTTAAAATTTCTCCTTTAAGTAATTGAAAAATTGAAATCCAAAAACAGTTTTTTTTTTTGTTTTTTTTTATCTTTTTCATTTCTCATTTTGAAGTCTTTCTTCAGGGATATCAAATGAAAATTTGAAATATTTTTATTTGGTTTATTGTTTGGACTTCATTTCAGGAAAAAAAAGAATCAAAAAAATATTTTTTCTCTTCCAGGATTTTTCCTTAATAATTTCCCATAGAGTGTTTGTTTAAAAAAAAAAAGCAAAAAAATATATGCTCGTTAAACTTGAGTTTGGAATAGGTTATAGAACATTAAATCTCGAAAATAAAAAAAAAGAAAAAGATTTACTTCTTTTATTTCTCTTTTCTCATCAGGTTGGGACATTTGAGGGAAATAAGTAAAGGCATTTTGAGATCATGTCAAGCACGAATTGTGTGAAACTGGGGCAGATAGAACATAAAGAAACCCTATTGAAATGCATCATGCCGCATCGGGCCAAGATAACAGCAACTTTGCCCAAATAACAGGGGCCGTTCGTGTAATGAGAGTGAGGGTGTTGTCCAATGGTGCTTTGTAGTTAACGGATGTAGAAGGCGAATGTGTGGATATGGTTATCAAGTCTGGTACAATCAAAAGATGTTACAAATGTTTTCCTTGGTTTGTTTAATTGTGTAGTTTGCACTTGGCATGTTTTGGAGATTGGAATGACGAAGGCATTTTTTCTGCTATCTAAACACTTTATCCTTCGTTACCCCTTTGAACCTTATTTATTTTCTTTCATACCCCTCTTTCGGAATCAGTAGCAAAGATCGGAAGCGCAAGTGTGAAAGATAAGTAAAGGAAAAAGAGAAAAGAAAAAGAATGAAAAGAGAGAGAAGAAAAAGAAAAAGAAAAGGAAAAAGAAAAAAAAGAAGAAAAAGAAAAGAAAAGGAAAAAGAAAAAGAAAAAGAAAAACAAACAAAACAACAAAAAGAGAAAAAGAAGAAAGAAAAGAAAAGAAGAGTAAGAGGAAGAAAAAGGAAAGAAAAATCACAACAACAAAGTAATTTCTATGACATGAACTACGTTCGACCTGATTCCTTTTAAGGATACGTAGGCAGCGTCACACTTCGGTCCCATCTAAGTAAAAGTCCAAAAGTCCCCAAGCAAAGAAATTGGGGCAGAAGTTGTGGTTGTTGTAAGAAATCTGATTCGGAAAGTTGTAATTTTTGAACCCATTTGAATTGTTTTGAGCTTTTTGATACCCTTTCTTTCTAACCCTATCCAAAAGCCCACATTATGGTCCAAAGAAAGACCTTCCGATCAGTCTTCGAGAGATGCCAAGGCGAGCAAGTAGAAGTGAATCATATCAGGGGAAACACTCCGGTCCAAACAAGGAAAATGGAAAAAATAGGAGAGTCTTATTGGTGAAAACCCTCACGGGCATCGAGGGCGGTGAAAGCTGAGAGAAATCAAAAAATGAGAGAGTCTTATTGGTGAAAACCCTCACGGGCATCGAGGGCGGTGAAAGCTGAGAGAAATCAAAAAATGAGAGAGTCTTATTGGTGAAAACCTTCATGGGCACCTTGAGGCGACTGTAAGTTGAGAGAAAGAACAAAATGAGAGATGATTGATGGTGAAAACCCTTCGGGAACTACAAGTCGAATAAGGATCGTGAATCAGATTATATAATCAGAGCATTGAAGCCCAGTTTCACGGCTTAGAGGTACAACAGGAGTTGGACATCAGATTTTCTTAACAGAATAGACCGCAGGTGCATGTCATGGTCATTAAAGTTGGTATCCACATCTGATAGGTTTCTGCCTTGTAGTTTTCTTGTTAGGAATCATCTTTTCCCTTTGTCCTTTACTCTGTTCCTTTTGTCTTGGTTACTTCCTCTTCTCGAGTCTGTTTGGTCAGAACAAGTGAGAAATGACTTCAAAATTTGCTACCAGCTTTCCAATTGCACATAACGGAATCTGGCTAGCACATCAAAGCGGCACAAGTCAGGAAAGAGCAATATGCGCACTGATTTGATAATAATCGACGTGCTTTGGGATTCATGTGAATTGAAAAAGGTCCAGAAATGTCAATTCATGAGCAAGATGCCAGAGAAAATGGCATAGGGCTCGAATAAATCAGAGGTGTTTTCATTGATAAAGGTTGACAGGGAAAGTGGTTAATCAATAACAAACAAGGTCTTCCAAGTGTAAATCAAAGTCATCATGGCAAGTGGAGGAGCAATAGCCCTCAAGTTCAAGGCCATAAACCAACCACCATGTTTTAAACTCACAAGTTTTCTTTGTTTGAAACAGGGACGAAGATAGTGTCCAAATCAAAGCTTGGAAGCTTGAACCTTTCAGGTGTCATGCCCAATTTTGTCAGCACGAAGCTGTTTGAGAATACTTTATTTACCTCCTAGGCATCCCCCTAGTTGAGAAGATCATCACCTCTCAAGAAATTGCTCTAGTTGAGAAGAACCATACCTCCTAGACATCCCATTGGTTGGGAAGAATCTTTAGTTTTCCTTAAGTTCAGGGGTCCCGGCTGAAAAATAGGGCCAATTTTTTATTTTCCTTAAGATGTTAGTTGTAGTTTCCTCAAGTTTTAATCTCTAGTTTTTCTTGAGTTCAAGAGTCCCGCTTGGAGAATAGGGTCAATTTTAATTTCCTCCAGTTGTTAGTTTTTAGTTTTCTTAAGTTCAGGGGCCCCGCCTGGAGAATAGGGTCAGTTGTAGTTTCCTTAAGTTTTTAATCTCTAGTTTTTCTTGAGTTCAGGAGTCTCGCCTGGAGAATAGGGTTAATTTTAGTTTCCTCCAGTTGTTAATCTTTAGTTTCCTTAAGTTCAGGAGTCCCGCCTGTAGAATAGGGTCAATTTTAGTTTCCTCCAGTTGTTAGTCTTTAGTTTTCTTAAGTTCAGGGGGACCGCCTGGAGAATAGGGTTAATTTTAGTTTCCTCCAGTTGTTAGTCTTTAGTTTCCTTAAGTTCAGGAGTCCCGCCTATAGAATAGGGTCATTTTAGTTTCCTGCAGTTGTTAGTCTTTAGTTTTCTTAAGTTCAGGGGCCCGCCTGGAGAATAATGTCAGTTGTAGTTTCCTTAAGTTTTAATCTCTAGTTTTTCTTGAGTTCAGGGGTCCCGCCTGGAGAATAGGGTCAGTTTTTAGTTAGTTAGACTCAGTTTTAGTCTAATCAGAACGAAGCATGATAGTGACAGAAGAGGACACAGTCAGCAACAATGCCACGAGCTAAGCACCAAGTTTTCAAACTAACAAGATTTCATTTGTTTGAGACAGAGGCAAGAAATTTGTTCGATCTGCAGGGTTCCTCCATAAGGAAAGCATGGTTCAGGGGCAAAGAATTTTCTTCTTTCAGAGGAGATCTTCCAGAAAGAGAGAAGGGCTCAGGCAAGTTCATCTTCAGTTTTCAGGACCCTTCTGGAAAATGGGATTTAGTTTAAAAATTATCAGGACCCTCCTGGATAATGGGATTTAGGTTTTAAATTCTCAAGACCCACCTGGATAATGGGATTTTAATTTAAAATTTTCAAAGATTTAGGTTTTAAATTCTCAGGACCCTCCTGGATAATGAGATTTTAATTTCAAAATTTCAAAGATTTAGGTTTTAAATTTTCAGGACCCTCCTGGAAAATGAGATTTAGTTTTAAAATTATCAGGGCCCTCCTGGATAATAGGATTTAGGTTTTAAATTCTCAGGACCCTCCGTGATAATGGGATTTTAATTTCAAATTTTCAAAGATTTAAGTTTTAAATTCTCAGGGCCCTCCTGGATAATGGGATTTTAATTTCAAATTTTCAAAGATTTAGGTTTTAAATTTTCAGGACCCTCCTAGATAATGGGATTTTAATTTCAAATTTTCAAAGATTTAGGTTTTAAATTTTCAGGACCCTCCTAGATAATGGGATTTTAATTTCAAATTTTAAAAGATTTAGGTTTTAAATTTTCAGGACCCTCCTAGATAAATGGATTTGATTTAAGTTTTCGGGACCCACCTGGAAAATGGGATTCAACTAACACTCACAAATGTTCCTGGTACAAACTAGGGCAGAAAAGTTTCTTTGTTTTGTCTGTTTTGTTGTGATCGCAGACACCCACCTGGAGAATAGGGTGAATTCAATATCGTTTCAAGTTTCGTAAATCAGGCGCCCACCTGGAGAACAAAGGGAATACAGGTTCGAGTTGTGGAAATCAGGCGCCCACCTGGAGAACGAAGGGAATACAGTTTCAAGTTGTGGAAATCAGGCGCCCACCTGAAGAACAAAGGGAATACAATTCAAGTTGTGGAAATCAGGCGCCCACCTGGAGTACAAGGAAATACAGTTAAAGTTTTGGCAATCAGGCGCCCACCTGGAGAACAAGGGAATACATTCAGGTTTTTGGCAATCAGGCGCCCACCTGGAGAACAAGGGAATACAGTTCAAGTTTTGGCAATCAGGCGCCCACCTGGGGAACAAGGGAATACAATCCAAGTTTCGGCATTCAGGGGCCCACCTGGAGAACAAGGGAATACAGTTCATGTTGTGGAAATCAGGTGCCCACCTGGAGAACAAGGGAATACAGTTCAAGTTGTGGAAATCAGGCGCCTATCTGGAGAACAAGGGAATACCAGTTAAAGTTTTGGCAATCAAAGCACCCACCTGGAGAACAAGGGAATACAGTTCAAGTTTATGGAAATCAGGCGCCCACCTGGAGAACAAGGGAATACAATTCAAGTTATGGAAATCAAGCGCCCACTTGGAGAACAAGGGAATACAATTCGAGTTTTGGAAACCAGTCACTCACCTGGAGAACAAGGGAATACAATTCAAGTTTTGGTAATCAGGCGCCCACCTGGAGAAAAAGGGAATGCAGTCCAAGTCTCGGTAGTCAGGCACCCGCCTGGAAAACAAGGGAATCCATTTCAGAATTCAATTTAGGTTAGAAATAGCAGAAGCTCGCGGCAGGAATGTGAGTCGACAATAGATGACCTACAGAAGTAGAACTCGATTCAGAATAAAAGAAGAAAAACAAAAAAAAAGAAGTACCGCTCCAGACATGACTGAGTCACAAACTTTGCATGTACCGTTATGATCCGAAGAGGTGAAAAAGAATGAACTAGCACCTGCATCTAGCAAATGTCAAGGTTCAAATCTAATGTCTACATGAAGATCATTCAAGACTCAAGATCAAGCTTCAGAAGACTTATAGATAGGAATCTTGTAAATAATAGCTGACAGGCTTAGTTAGTCTTTTTTTATTTTTGATTTTGATGTAATAACAGGGCCGCGGACCGGAACCTCGACAAAACTGCAGCTCAATCGGCTCTCCACCTCGGTATCCGCCTCCGTCACTCTTCCTACCTATGAACTACACGTGGCCTGATTCCTTTATAGCCAGGATACGTAGGCAGCTCAGATACCAGGGCTAGATCACATTCTCATTTCTTTTAGTCTTTGGTCTCTCTAAATAAGGGTCGGGTCAAAAAATCTGTCTATTCATTCTTTGTCTGAAAACTCTTCGCTTTTCCAGTCAAAGAGGGGAGCTGTAGACATGTAATTTTTGACCCTCCCAGAGATTTTACACACTTTAACGTTAAATATTTTGTTTAGGCCTAATACCTCTTTTACTTTATTTTAGCACAAAAATTGAAAATTACAAAAAAAAAATAGTTTCATATTTCTCTATTTAATTCACGTATCAGGTATTTTTAGAATTATAAATTACTTTGAACCTATTTGGAAGAGGCCCAAAGTGAATGGTCCATTCTCTAAGCCCATAACACCCTAACACTAATACACCCCTAGAAGACCCACTCCTACTTCGGAAATCGGACACACAATAACCTAACGGACCCTAAGCAAAAATAAAGGAGAATCCCTTCATCTTCACCAAAAAAAGAGCTGCTAGTCCACCTTCCCCACCGGTTTCTCATCGCCGGACCTCCCACCGACGACACACCTTCTTACACACCCTTACACACACACACAGCCACACACCCCTCCTCCCCAAAGAACGCACAACCACAAGCACACAGGGAGAAGAGAAACAACCGCACACTCCTCCTCCTTGAACTCCACCGGAAAATCCGGCCATCCCCTCCTTCCAAAGCTACCGCCTACCAGCCAAACAACCACCAACTCCACCATATTCCTGCGAGCTTGAGTTTCGGATTCTTCGTAGGCTCCGGTCGAGGTTTCCTGCTTCTCTTTGGTGATTCCGTTTGAAATACTTGTTGCCGATTCATTCAGTTTTGCTCGATTCACCTTCTGTAATTGCCAAAACTCTATTAATTGGAAAGCTAATTTCATAATTCCATTTCCGTCAACGACCTTTGTGTGTACTGTTCGGAAGATATTTTAATTGAAAAAGCTCAACTAAAAGGTTTGATTCTTACTTTGTCTTTGAATGTTTATTGTGATTCTTATGGATGTTGGGTGAATATGGAATGCAGTCTAATTGTTTTCTATGTTTGATTGGTTTGTGTGCAATTTCATTCCTTATTTAGTCCATTTTTCTAGTTTGTAATCTTTATATCTAAGAACTGGTTAAACCTCCTAATTGATTTCATGAAAATATGACATAAATGGGTTAATGTAGTTAAATTTTGTGTGAGTTTGGTCATAGTGATATCTAACGTTTTAAATTAAACATGTTAATGAAAGAGTATTTGCTGGCATGGAGTTAATGACGTTCTGTTGTTAGGAATTGAAGGAATATTTTTGTCTCAATATAATTCGTGCTGCTATTCTATTCTCGTTTCATTAATTGAACCGCTAGGAGTATGCTTAGGCCGGTTTCATTGGGTAGACAAATCGTAGGTTACATTTTGAGTGCACGTTGGCGTGACTCGACCATCAAAGAGTCTAATTAATTAAAGTATTGTGATTCTGCGTACGATTCCCGTGACATAGTCATAGATACGTAACTCCAAAATTCGGGTGCACGCTGGCGTGACTCGACCCCTAATTTCAAATTAATAAAATAAACACGTTGTGGATAGTGGGTACGGTTCTCGTGACTTGATTCATAATGTGCAATCGAATAGTTAGTTGTATAACAATTCGATTATTAAAAGCGGTTTAAAAGGAATAAAATTCACGTAGGTTTCAAACAATGTTTCAAAATCAGATAAATAGGCCAATAATAATAGTTAAGCAACCGTGCTTAAACCACGGAACCTGGGAATGCCTAACACCTTCTCCCGGGTTAACAGAATTCCTTACCCGGATTTCTGTGTTCGCAGACTGTAAAATCGAGTAAAGTTTTCCTCGATTCGGGATTTAAACCGGTGACTTGGGACACCGTAAACTATCCCAAGTAGCGACTCTGAATTTTAAATAAAATAATCTCGTTTCGATTATCACTTAACTTGGAAAAACTCCCTTATACCCTTCTGGGGTAGTAAAAAGGAGGTGTGACAGCTCTGGCGACTCTGCTGGGGACCGAAACCAGAATCTCTAGTTCAGGGTTCAAGAATTCGAGCTTAGAATAATTGTTATATGTTGGCTTTATTTATTACCTGATTTGATTTACATGTTTGGGCCTAATGTTCTAAATGTTGCTTTTTAACGCTTTGATATTATCTGAACTGTATATAAACTGCTACGAAATCCCTCTTTTCTATCTTCTGAGGAGTGCACGTTGGCGTGACTTATTTGTGTTAGTGTCATATCCCAATTTAGAATGAGGTTCGGACAAGTTGCAAAGCCGGATGATCTTTTGATTACCGGTACGCGCCCTCCCTCGGCTCGAGTTGTTCGCTCGGGTAAGCCAGGTCTAGAACAATACACCCAGGTTTTAAACCTAGAATAACTCAGCCTCATGCCGGATCCCTAGTAGCAAAGTTTGTTTGCATCACGTGCATTTGACTTTGAAGACCCAACACAGGAGTTGGGTCTGTCTAGGACAGTTGTACCCAAAATAACAGACCATCTTGGTGCATCCTTCGCGCTACATGTTGCATTTATTCAAGGGTAAAAGCATCATTTGGCGGACCAATGATAGTTGAGGGCAAATGAAAAAATAAGAGAAAAGAAAACAAAAGGAAAAAAAGAGAGTGAAGTGTGAAAATAAAGAAAGTAGGGCCCAATTATGTTTTTGTTACATTTTTTATTAAGAAAAAGACAAAAAAAAACTTGTAAAATTCAAAAGATTTTGCACTTTTTTCATCTTTTTAAAAAAAAATCAAAAATAAAAAAAAGGAAAAAGAAAATCCAAAAAGATTTTGCATGTTTCATTATTTTCAAGGAAAAGACAAAAAATATATTCTCTAAATTAGTTTTTTATTCTCGCCCGTATCCGATCTGTCCGAACTATGCATACCTGATTCTCGTCTTTCAGGGCTTGATACGTAGGCAACCCACATAGGGTCTGGTCTTCCTAGTAAATCTTTGGTCTTGGCTTTGCGGGGTCTTAGCCAAAATTTGCACTTCTAGCCATCTTTTGGCCAAATAAGCCATTTTGCAAAAATAGTCTCAATCATGTCTTGCATACGTCCAGTAGGGAGTGTTATTGTCTCACTTAGTGTTGGTTTAAAATTTTCTCATATAGGTGTGGATTTACTTACCAGAGTTTGAGCATGACAGATACCCCAGGATCACTGCATTCAGGAGCTGCTCGAGAAGGCATTTTATGTTTTTGAGTCAATCGTTCATGTTTCACTTTCTAGTCTTGTATAGTAGTATTCCGTCTTTTAGGTGATGTTAGAGTTTGTAATAGTCTGGTTAAGTTTGTCTAGTCTTTTATTATTGTATTTCTTATTTTATATTTGAAAATGTGTTACAAGTCAAAAAAAAAATGAAGAAATTTTGCGTTTTTATATTTTTGTTATAAGTTTTCTTTAGAATACTAATTCTAGAAATGAAAATTTTTTCTTTGAGATTGTTTTTCCTTCAGGCAATCAATATCAAAATAAAAGTTATTTTTATGTTTCCTCTACTATATTAGGACCAAAATAAAAAAAAAAGAGAATTTTCTTTTAGTACCTCTTAAATGTTTTCTTTAAGATATTAATTCCAAAAATCCAAAAAAAATTCTTTTGAGGTTCTTCTTTGGGAAATCAATGAAAATTAAAAAAAAATCTTTTCTTTTTTACTAGAACTTTAGGAAATTGTACATAAAATAAATAACATACCTTATTTGCTGTTTATCTTTAAAATTTCTCCTTTAAGTAATTAAAAAATTGAAATCCAAAAACAGTTTTTTTTTTTTTTTTTTTAATATTTTTCATTTCTCATTTTGAAGTCTTTCTTCAGGGATATCAAATGAAAATTCGAAATATTTTTCTTTGGTTTATTGTTTGGACTTCATTTCAGGAAAAAAAAGAACCAAAAAAATATTTTTTCTCTTCTAGGGTTTTTCCTTATTAATTTTTCATAGAGTGTTTGTTTAAAAAAAAAGAAAAAAAATATATGCTCGTTAAAATTGAGTTTGGAATAGGTTATAGAACATTAAATCTCGAAAATAAAAAAAAATAAAGAAAAAGATTTTCTTCTTTTATTTCTCTTTTCTCATCAGAGTAGTCATTAAGGTAAAAAGGAAAAAAAAGGAGAATATCAGTTTGTTTACTTTATTCCCGATCTTCCCGAACTACGCAAAGATCTGATTCATGCGGGGTCATGATACGTAGACAACCTACATAAGGTTCGATCGAATAATTTTTTATTTATCAAAAGAAAAAAGAAAAAAAAGAGGAAAAAAAAGAGGGGTGAAATTATGGGACGTGAGAAATGAGAGGAAAGAAAAGAGTGATAATTAGAAAAAAAAAAAAAGAGGAAGGAAAATGATCAAGCAAGTGCTAGAAAATCAAAGAAAGGAGAGGTTGAAATGAACTAATTGGGATGATGTCAACTGACCTTTGTACCCTTGAAGTCATTTTAGAACCGATAACTGTGGCTAGGTGCATTGCTCAAAAAGTGAGATTATCTTATGTTAAATGCCCTAACGCTAACGTTCTGGATTCATTTTGTTATATTCATATCAGAAGGGTGGTTGGTTTGTGATTTTTAAAGTGGTAACTCTTCTCTACAACATAAAGTCAAAAGGCAATGGCAGACAACAACAGAACTGGGTTGGTTGATACCGGTGCCCGAAAGCAGTTGGTTGAACAGGACAATGGTGTGGCCGATGAGGTAAGGATGTTGAGACAACACCTGACGGACATGTATCATGCATGGATGACTGGGAGAGCACCACCCCCGCCACCACCTAGCTTCTTATATGCTGCCCTTACCCAAACTCCGGTCGTAGTGCCGGATGATCCCCCATACTCTCCAGGAAAAGAAGGACGAGATGGGATACCCAGGAGGCTGAAAGGCATAGAACAGTCCTTAAAGAACAAGCAAGGAATGGGAGACTAAGGTAGCGTGGCTTACAAAGAACTGTTTGTGTCCCCTGACGTCCGCCTGCCCGTAGGATTTAAAGTGCCAAAATTTAACTTGTATGATGGTTGTGGAGATCCGGTAGCCCATTTGAGGGATTATTGTAGTGAAATGAGAAGTGTTGGCGAGAAAGATGATTTGTTAATGGCGTATTTCAGTGAGAGCTTGACTGGGGCAACTTTGGAATGGCATAATCGTCAAGATATCAGTAAATGGCCTACATTGGGTGATATGGCTCAGGATTTTGTTCGATACTTTCAATACAAATCAGGTGTCACCCCAGACTGCTCCTCAATCTAAAATGGAAAAGAAGGCGGAGGAAAGCTTTAGGGAGCTTGGGCTCAGATGGAGGGAGCAAGCTGCTCGAGTCAGTACCCCGATTGGTGAAGAAGAAATGGTTGAGCTTTTCCTACAAGCCCAGGGGCCCACCTACTTCAGTCATTTGATCCTGGCCTTGGGAAAGCCGTTCAATGATGTGTTAAAAATGGGGGAGCTAGTAGAAGAGGGAATCAAGTCAAGAAAAATCATGAGTTGTTCGAAAGACATTCAGAACATCCCAGTAAGCTTAGGTGGAAGAAAGAGAAACAGAAAAGATGATCCGATGGGCTATCCTGATCAACACTTCCAGCCTCGACATCGTCCCCGTGGATATCCTTGTGCACCAGATGACCCTCCTCAATGCTACTTCTCTCCACAGAACCCCAAAGTCATACATCACTTTCCCAGTACCCAGCTCCACTAAATCCCTATCTACCCCAACGAGCCTATCGGAAACCCACTGGATCAGGTTTCAGGCCCAATCAAGCATTTAAGAACGAGAGGGTACGGAAGAAGAAAACCTTTACTCCATTGGGAGAGTCATATGCCAGTCTGTTCCAGAGGCTAAGGAAATTGGACATGTTGAAGCCGACCCAGCTAAAAATGCCAAACCCTATTCCAAAGAAGTTTGATTTTTCTCAAAGGTGCGCATATTGCTCATATGCCCCGGGGCATGACATAGAGAAGTGTTGGAATCTGAAGAATGCGATTCAGAAGCTTATTTATGCAACATTGTCGTGCAAAATCCAGATGCAGCAGACACCAGCAAGAGTCCATTGCCTGTGCATAATGAGACGCATATGGTGGGTATGATTTATTTTGAAAAGGAATGTGAGAATTCTTCTGGGAGCCGCGGAGGCCCACGTGCTTCTAAGCTCTCAACGCTATCAGAGGTTGATCTTAAGAACGAGCCGGCAAAAGGAACCCAAAAGCAATTTGTTAAGAACAATGTGATGCAGACTTGTGAAGGTCCTAGTATTGCTGATGCAGAATTCAGTGGCTAAGATACCGTGCTTGGTAATTGGAAAGACGCTCCATTTCTTGGTCAGCCGGGGAGGAGTTTTGGTGGTTTCGTTTGTTGTCATTTCTGGGTTGTAATCCGGATATTGTCTTGTGACTCAAACCCTTCTATCCTTTTATTTTGTCTAGTTTCTTTAGTCGTAGTATATCATTTAGTGTTATCTAGTTTTGTTTTAGGGTTGTACCCTAGTTTATTTTGCTTGTTTTGTTGTTCACACCCTTTCACCGTCTGTCTAATGTAATTCTTTGTTCTATGCTATTTCTAGTCATTTTTGTTTAGTTATCTTCTCCTTTTACAATTCTTTTCATGTTGGTTGTAGTGACATGACATGCACGCGTAATTCTCAGCTTGGTTTTAAAAGTCAGTTTAGTCATAAAGCAATGAAACAATGTTGAAGAGGTAGGGACATTTAATGGAAATAAGTAAAGGCATTTTGAGATCATTTCAAGCCCGATTTGTGTGAAACTGGGGCAGATAGAACATAAAAAAACCCTATTAAAATGCATCATGCCACATCGGGTTGAAGCTAACGGCAAGTTTGCCCAAATTGACAGGGGCCGTTCGTGGTAATGAAAGTGAGGGTGTTGTCCAATGGTGCTTTGTAGTTAACGGATGTGGAAGGCGAATGTGTGGATATGGTTATCAAGTCTGGTACAATCAAAAGATGTTACAAATGTTTTCCTTGGTTTGTTTAATTGTGTAGTTTGCACTTGGCATGTTTTGGAGATTGGAATGACGAAGGCATTTTTTATGCTATCTAAACACTTTATTCTTCGTTACCCCTTTGAACTTTCTTTCATACCCCTATTTCGGAATCAGTAGCAAAGATCGGAAGCGCAAGCGTGAAAGATAAGTAAAGGAAAAAGAGAAAAGAAAAAGAATGAAAAGAGAGAGAAGAAAAAGAAAAAGAAAAGGAAAGAGAAAAAAAGAAGAAAAATAAAATAAAAAGAAAAAGAAAAACAAACAAAACAACAAAACAACAAAAAAAGAAAAAGAAGAAAGAAAAGAAAAGAAGAGCAAGAGGAAGAAAAAGGAAAGAAAAATCACAACAACAAAGTAATTTCTATGACATGAACTACGTTCGACCGGATTCCTTTTAAGGATACGTAGGCAGTCTCACAGTTCGATCCCATCTAAGTAAAAATTCAAAAGTCCCCAAGCAAAGAAACTGGGGCAGAAGTTGTGGTTGTTGTAAGAAACCTGATTCAGAAAGTCCAGAAATGTCAATTCATGAGCAAGATGCCACAGAAAATGGCATAGGACTCGAATAAATCAGAGGTGTTTTCATCGATAAAGGTTGACAGGGAAAGTGGTTAATCAATAACAAACAAGGTCTTCCAAGTGTAAATCAAAGTTATCATGGCAAGTGGAGGATCAATATCCCTCAAGTTCAAGGCCATAAACCAACCACCATGTTTTAAACTCACAAGTTTTCTTTGTTTGAAACAGGGACAAAGATAGTGTCCAAATCAAAGCTTGGAAGCTTGAACCTTTTAGGTGTCATGCCCAATTTTGTCAGCACGAAGGTTGTTTGAGAATACTTTATTTACCTCCTAGGAATCCCCCGAGTTGAGAAGATCATCACCTCTCAAGAACTTGCTCTAGTTGAGAAAAACCATATCTCTTAGACATCCCATTGGTTGGGAAGAATCTTTAGTTTTCCTTAAGTTCAGGGGTCCGGCCTGAAAAATAGGGCCAGTTTTTTATTTTCCTTAAGATGTTAATTGTAGTTTCCTGAAGTTTTAATCTCTAGTTTTTCTTGAGTTCAGGAGTCCCGCCTGGAGAATAGGGTCAATTTTAGTTTCCTCCAGTTGTTAGTTTTTAGTTTTCTTAAGTTCAGGGGCCCCGCCTGGAGAACAGGGTCAATTGTAGTTTCCTTAAGTTTTTAATCTCTAGTTTTTCTTGAGTTCAGGAGTCTCGCCTGGAGAATAGGGTTAATTTTAGTTTCCTCCAGTTGTTAGTCTTTAGTTTCCTTAAGTTCAGGAGTCCCGCCTATAGAATAGGGTCAGTTTTAGTTTCCTGCAGTTGTTAGTCTTTAGTTTTCTTAAGTTCAGGGGCCTGCCTGGAGAATAATGTCAGTTGTAGTTTCCTTAAGTTTTAATCTCTAGTTTTTCTTGAGTTCAAGGGTCCCGCCTGGAGAATAGGGTCAGTTTTTAGTTAGTTAGACTCAGTTTTTAGTCTAATCAGAACGAAGCATGATAGTGACAGAAGAGGACAACGTCAACAACAATGCCACGAGCTAACCACCAAGTTTTCAAACTAACAAGATTTCATTTGTTTGAGACAGAGGCAAGAAATTTGTTCGATCTGCAGGGTTCCTCCATAAGGAAAGCATGGTTCAGGGGCAAAGAATTTTCTTCTTTCAGAGGAGATCTTCCAGAAAGAGAGAAGGGCTCAGGCAAGTTCATCTTCAGTTTTCAGGACCCTTCTGGAAAATGGGATTTAGTTTTAAAATTATCAGGACCCTCCTGGATAATGGGATTTAGGTTTTAAATTCTCAAGACCCTTCTGGATAATGGGATTTTAATTTCAAATTTTCAAAGATTTTGGTTTTAAATTCTCACAACCCTCCTGGATAATGAGATTTTAATTTCAAAATTTCAAAGATTTAGGTTTTAAATTTTCAGGACCCTCCTGGAAAATTGGATTTAGTTTTAAAATTATCAGGACCCTCCTGGATAATGGGATTTTAATTTCAAAATTTCAAAGATGTAGGTTTTAAATTTTCAGGACCCTCCTGGAAAATTGGATTTAGTTTTAAAATTATCAGGACCCTCCTGGATAATGGGATTTAGGTTTTAAATTCTCAGGACCCTTCTGGATAATGGGATTTTAATTTCAAAATTTCAAAGATTTAGGTTTTAAATTCTCAGGACCCTCCTGTATAATGGGATTTTAATTTCAAATTTTCAAAGATTTAGGTTTTAAATTCTCAAGACCCTCCTAGATAATGGGATTTTAATTTCAAATTTTCAAAGATTTACGTTTTAAATTTTCAGGACCCTCCTAGATAAATGGATTTGATTTAAGTTTTCGGGACCCACCTAGAAAATGGGATTCAACTAACACTAACAAATATTCCTGGTACAAACTGGGGCAGCAAATTTTCTTTGTTTTGTCTATTTTGTTGTGATCGCAGACACCCACCTGGAGACCAAGGTAAATTCAATACTGTTTCAAGTTTCGGAAATCAGGCGCCCACCTGGAGAACAAAGGGAATACCGTTTCGAGTTGTGGAAATCAGGAGCCCACCTGGAGAACGAAGGGAATACAGTTTCAAGTTGTGGAAATCAGGCGCCCACCTGAAGAACAAAAGGAATACAATTCAAGTTGTGGAAATCAGGCGCCCACCTGGAGAACAAGGGAATACAGTTAAAGTTTTGGCAATCAGGCACCCACCTGGAGAACAAGGGAATACATTCAGGTTTTTGGCAATCAGGCGCCCACCTGGAGAACAAGGGAATACAGTTCATGTTTTGGCAATCAAGCGCCCACCTGGAAAACAATGGAATACAACCCAAGCTTCGGCATTCAGGCGCCCACCTGGAGAACAAGGGAATACAATTCATGTTGTGGAAATCAGGCGCCCACCTGGAGAACAAGGGAATACAGTTCAAGTTGTGGAAATCAGGCGCCCACCTGGAGAACAAGGGAATACCAGTTAAAGTTTTGGCAATCAGGCACCCGCTTGGAGAACAAGGGAATACAATTCAAGTTTATGGAAATCAGGCGCCCACCTGGAGAACAAGGGAATACAATTCAAGTTATGGAAATCAGGCGCCCACCTGGAGAACAAGGGAATACAATTCGAGTTTTGGCAACCAAACACTCACCTGGAGAACAAGGGAATACAATTCAAGTTTTGGTAATCAGGCGCCCACCTGGAGAACAAGGGAAGGCAATCCAAGTCTCGGCAGTCAGGCACCCGCCTGGAGAAAAAGGGAAGGCAATCCAAGTCTCGGCAGTCAGGCACCCGCCTGGAAAACAAGGGAATCTATTTTAGAATTCAATTCAGGTTAGAAATAGCAGAAGCTCACAGCAGGAATGTGAGTCGACAATAGATGACCTACAAAAGTAGAACTCGATTCAGAATAAAAGAAGAAAAAAAAAGAAGTATCGCTCCAGACATGACTGAGTCACAAACATTGCATGTCCCATTATGATCCGAAGAGGTGAAAAAGAATGAACTAGCACCTGCAGCTAGCAAATGTCAAGGTTCAAATCTAATGTCTACATGAAGATCATTCAAGACTCAAGATCAAGCTTCAGAAGACTTATAGATAGGAATCTTGTAACTAATCGCTGATATGCTTAGTTAGTTTTTTTTTTATTTTTGATTTTGATGTAATAACAGGGCCGCGGACCGGAACCTCGACAAAACGGCACCTCAATCGGCTCCCCACCTCGGTATCCTCCTCTGTCACTCTTCCTACCTATGAACTACACGTGGCCTGATTCCTTTATAGCCAAGGATATGTAGGCAGCTCAGATACCAGGGCTCGGTCACATTCTCATTTCTTTTAGTCTTTGGTCTCTCTAAATAAGGGTCGGGTCAAAAAACCTGTCTATTCATTCTTTGTCTGAAAACTCTTCGCTTTTCTAGTCAAATAGGGGCAGCTGTAGACATGTAATTTTTGACCCTCCCCGAGGTTTTACACACTTTAACGTTAAATATTTTATTTAGGCCTAATACCTATTTTACTTTATTTTAGCACAAAAATTGAAAATTACAAAAAAACAGTTCCATACTTCTCTATTTAATTCACGTATCAGGTATTTTTAGAATTATAAATTACTTTGAACCTATTTTGTTTTAACATAATCTTTGAAAATACAAAAAAATTGTTTCAACTTTAATTTTTAGTTTCATTTTAAATATAATAATTTATTAATATCAATTAAGAGTTATTTTATATTTTCTTACGAGTATTTTATAGAAGTAAATTAAATTTTCAGCTTTTACTTAGCCCAATTTTGTAGAATCTCTTAGCTCAAATTGGACTCTTGCAAGAGGCCCAAAGTGAATGGCTCATTCCCTAAGCCCATAACACCCTAACACTAATACACCCCTAGAAGACCCACTCCTGCCTCGGAAACCGGACACACAATAACCTATTGGACCCTAAGCAAAAAGAAAGGAGAATCCCTTCATCTTCACCAAAAAAGAGCCGCTAGTCCACCTTCCCCACCGGTTGCTCATCGCCGGACCTCCCACCGACGACACACCTTATTACACACCCTTACACATACACACACAACCACACACCCCTCCTCCCCAAAGAACGCACAACCACACGCACACAGGGAGAAGAGAAACAACCGCACACTCCTCCTCCTTGAACTCCACCGAAAAATCCGTCCATCCCCTCCTTCCATAGCTACCGCCTACCAGCCAAACAACCACCAACTCCACCATATTCCAGCGAGCTTGAGTTTTGGATTCGTCGCAGGCTCCGGTCGAGGTTTCCTGCTTCTCTTTGGTGATTCCGTTTGAAATACTTGTTGCCGATTCATTCAGTTTGGCTCGATTCACCTTCTATAATTGCCAAAACACTTTTAATTGGAAATCTAATTTCAGAATTCCATTTTTTCCGTCAACGACCTTTGGGTGTACTGCTCGGAAGATATTTTAATTGGAAAAGCTCAACTAAAAGGTTTTATTGTTACTTTGTCTTTTGAATGTTTATTGTGATTCTTATGGATGTTGGGTGAATATGGAAGGCACTCTAATTGTTTTCTATGTTTGATTGGTTTGTGTGCAATTTGATTCCTTATTTAGTCCATTTTTCTAGTTTGTAATCTTTATATCTAAGAACTGGTTAAACCTCCTAATTGATTTCATTAAAATATGACATAAATGGGTTAATGTAGTTAAAATTTGTGTGAGTTTGGTCATAGTGATATCTAACATTTTGAATTAAACAAGTTAATGAAAGAGTATTTGCTGGCATGGAGTTAATGACTTGATGTTGTTAGGAATTGAAGGATGATTTTTGGCTCCATATAATTCGTGCTGCTATTCTATTCTCGTTTCATTAATTGAACCGCTAGAAGTATGCTTAGGCCGATTTCATTGGGTAGGCAAATCGTAGGTTACATTTCGAGTGCACGCTGGCATGACTCGACCATCAAAGAGTCTAATTAATTAAAGTATTGTGATTATGGGTACGGTTCTTGTGACATAGTCATAGATACGTAACTCCAAAATTCGGGTGCACGTTGGCGTGACTCGACCCCTAATTTCAAATTAATAAAATAAATACATTGTGGATCGTGGGTACGGTTCTCGTGACATGATTCACAATGTGCAATCGAATAGTTAGTTGTATAATAATTGGATTATTAAAAGCGGTTGAAAAGGAATAAAATGCACGTAGGTTTCAAACAATGTTTCAAAATCAGATAAATAGGCCAATAATAATAGTTGAGCGACCGTGCTAAAACCACGGAACCTGGGAATGCCTACCATCTTCTCCCGGGTTAACAGAATTCCTTACCGGGATTTCTGTGTTCGCAGACTGTAAAACAGAGTAAAGTTTTTCTCGATTCGGGATTTAAACCAGTGACTTGGGACACCGTAAACTATCCCAAGTGGCGACTCTGAATTTTAAATAAAATAATCCTGTTTCGATTGTCACTTAAATTGGAAAAACTCCCTTATACCTTTCCGGGGTAGTAAATAGGAGGTGTGGCAAAGTTCACCCCTGATAATACGATGCCCTCCCCCTTTCAATTATACAGTTCTGGTTTCTTGGTAATAATATTAGGTTAGGTATTTAACATGAATCAGCATGCTTTAACTCACTTTGCACCTATGAATTTTCCAAACTTGCAAACATGTTCATTGCCAACTGTTTTACTATGTGACTGCTACTGTGCTGAGTATGAAACCTGTTTATCAGCTTCATTAAACGAGTTCTTGCTTGAGTTCTGTGATGCATTTGAGTGTCTGCGTGTTGACCCAATTTGTTTATGTTTGTTTAAATCAACTCCTTTTTCCTCAATTTTGGTCTTTCTCTTCTATCACTCAAACTCTTTGAATCCTACTCTTAACCAATGCGGTCTAAATTCTGTCCTTTGGCCTTCCTGGCATGAGCACTACTCAGGGTTCATTGGAGATCCTTGTGAACTCTGACACACTAGGATTTGGTCCCTAATCCCTCCTCTAAACTATCTTGGTTAACCACCCTAGTGTGGGCACTGCCCTGGGTTCTTGAAGCCCTTGGGAACTCTGACACACTAGGATTTGGTCCCTAATCCCTCTTCTAATCTATCTTGGTTAACCACCCTAGTGTGGGCACTGCCCTGGGTTCTTGAAGCCCTTGGGAACTCTGACACACTAGGGCCTTGGTTCTATATGCTCAACCTTGTCATATGCTCACTGGGTGAATCACTCAACTATTGGCTGTTTTGTATCTATGAAAATGTAATTTTGGAACTATTGTGAACTGTGAGAATGAAGGCCTGGCCCGTCCAGGTGCATTTGGGCCCGCTGTAGTCTCCCTATAGCGATATATATTCTTTAATTTATAACATTCATTTTGGGTCTGTACTAATTATTATAATAACATTTTGCGGTATTAGTGAAATTGGGAAGGGGATTTTTATCTTATACTTGCAACAAGTTCGGTAGAAATCCTGCCTATATGTTCGATAATGTGTTATTATATGTTGTGTGTTAGAAATCATGTTTATAGGTACTTTTTTATGTTCACTCATCATATGTTAGCAATCCTGCCTATAAGTTCGATACATGGTTCCATTGTGTCTTATTTCAGCTTGTTAGAGACCATGCTTATAAGAAATAGTGTGATTCAATGTGTGCGCAAAATCCCTGTTTACCTGTTGTTCAGTTCACAAATTGTAGAAATCATGTCTATAGGATCTAAAATTGGATTAATTGTAGAAATCATGCTTATAGGTCTATATCTGTTTAATTATCATTTTTTGCCCGTTTGTTCATGAGTTTTCAAACACTGTGCTATTATTCTCACTAGAAAACATGCCTATAGGATCAAAACAAGTGATTCTGAGTATGTTTCTGTGATTGCCACTATTTATTATGGCATAAAACATCTGGACATCATGCTAGTAGGTTTAATCTTATTATGCTAAAATCAGTAGGCAAATTATGTAGGTTTTGGTGATTGTATTAAGGAAATGGCTTTGCGTATAATGACCTGCTCATTCGTTCAGTATCATATAGAGATACTGCCTATAGGATTCTACAACTTTAATTAATTAAAATCTGTCAATGTTAATCAGTTTGGCGTGCATTTGTTCTCTAAATGCGGAGGCTAACTTGAGCCCTTACTTGCTTATATGTGAAAGTCCTAAACTGTTTTGTATGTCTCTTAGTAGTTTCCCTTTTGAGCAGCCTACATTAAGGTCTAGAACCACTCTGAAATAGAGGTCCAAATGCCTCATGGACCATAGGCATGGGACGGGTAGTGCACGCATAGAGTGCGACTTAGATTTGACTAGAGAGTTTGAGGCAAACAACTTAAAAATAGTAATCAGGTAGCAGGAGATGATAGTCTGTTCCTGTTGAATAATATGAGTGACACCCTGTCTTGAGGGAGTTACAAAATGTTATTTATGTTGCAAAGGGTGATCCTTTAGGCTAAAAAGCTTAGGACCCCCACCTCTGTTTACAGTCAACCATTTATTTTCCCAAATTGTTTCCCTTCTTTTAGCCTAATTCATATAATTCGAGTTCGGCCGGGACCCACCGTTGTGGACCTCGATGAGTGCCTAACACCTTCTCCTCAAGTTAATTTGAGCCCTTACCCGATCTTTTGTGACACAATTGGTTAATCCAGATTTATTTGTGAATAGTTGCCCTAATGCGCCTTAATCCGTTAGATGGCGACTCTTTCTTTTAATACCCTTCCTTAAAAGAGTTGTCACGTGTTGAAACCCGATTTTGCGAGAAAAAAGGGGCGTTACATTGGCCTCAGATGCCACTATCACGGGTATCATTTCAGTCTGCGGTAGGGATGGTTCGGTACTATTTGATATAGGGTCTACCTATTCATATGTATCATCTCTATTTGCTAATTTCCTGGATACTCCTCGTGAGTCTTTGGGTACTCCTGTCTATGTGTCCACTCCTGTGGGCGATTCTGTGGTTGTGGATCGGATCTATCGGTCCTGTGTGGTCTATTAAGTTGTTTCTAGACTAGAGCGGATCTCCTGTTACTTGATATGACCGAATTTGAGGTCATCCTTGGCATGGACTGGTTATCCCCTTATCACGCCATCCTAGATTGCCATGACAAGACTGTTACTTTAGCAATGCCCGAGTTACCGAGGTTGGAGTGGAAGGGTTCCTCAGTTAGCACATCTAGTCGGGTTATTTCTTTTCTGAAGGCTCGACGTATGGTCGAGAAGAGTTGTTTGGCTTATCTAGATTATGTTCGGTACACCACCGCAGAGTCTTCGACGATTGATTCAGTGACAGTAGTCCGGGAGTTCGCCGATGTGTTTCCTTCTAACATTCCAGGCATGCCGCCAGATCGTGATATTGATTTTTGTACTGATTTGTCTCAAGGTACCCATCCTATATCCATCCCACCGTACCGTATGGCTCCGAAGGATTTGAAGGAGCAGCTTGAGAAGTTGTTAGCAAAGGGGTTTGTGAGACAAAGTATGTCACCTTGGGGTGCACCAATGTTGTTTGTGAAGAAGAAAGATGGGACTATGAAGATGTGCATTGATTACCGCCAGTTGAACAAAGTTACCATCAAGAACAAGTACCCGTTACCGAGCATCGATGATTTGTTTGACCAGTTGCAGGGTGCTGGGGTGTTTTCTAAGATTGACTTGAGATCGGGGTACCATCAGATGAAGATTCGGGACGCAGGTGTTCCGAAGACTGCCTTCCGTACTAGATATGGTCATTATGAGTTTCTTGTGATGTTCTTTGGCTTGAATAATGCCCCAGTGGCATTTATGGATTTGATGAACAGGGTGTTCAGGCCTTATATTGATTCCTTTGTTATTGTCTTCATTGATGACATCTTGATCTACTTACGTAGCCTGGGGGAGAATGAGCAGCATTTGAGAGTAGTGCTCCAGACCTTGCGGGAACAGAAGTTGTATGCTAAGTTCTCCAAGTGTGAGTTCTAGTTGGATTCTATGGTGTTCTTAGGGCATGTTGTATCAGGAAAGGGTATTAAGGTGGATCCTAAGAATATTGAGGCGGTTCAGGGTTGGCCTCGCCCTACTTCAGCGACCGAGATCAGGAGTTTCTTGGGATTGGCAAGTTATTATCGCCGGTTTGCGGAGGGATTTTCATCCATTGCAGCACCTCTAACCAGATTGACCAAGAAGGGTGCCCCGTTCCAATGGTCTGACGAGTGTGAGATGAGCTTTCAGAAGCTCAAGACAGCTTTGACCATAACACCAATTCTAGTGTTGCCTTCCGATTATGAGATATGTATAGTTTATTGCGACGCTTCACACGTTGGCTTGGGATGTGTATTGATGCAGGAGGGATGAGTTATTGCATATGCTTCACGTCAGCTGAAGATTCATGAGAAGAACTACCCCGTGCACGATTTGGAGTTGGCTGCGATTGTTCATACTACTAATATTTGGAGGCATTACTTGTATGGGGTGTCTTATGAGGTTTACACAGACCACCACAGTTTGCAGAACTTGTTCAAGCAGAGGTAACTCAATTTGAGGTAGCGTAGATGGCTTGAGTTACTGAAGGACTAATGACATCATCATTGTTTATCACTCGGTCAAGGAAAATGTGGTCAGGGATGCCTTACGCTGGTAGGCAGAGAGTATGGGTAGCTTGGCATTCATTTCAGCGAAGGAGAGGCCACTAGCTTTGGACATTCAGTCCTTGGCTATCAGACTTGTACGGCTGGACATTTCAGGGGCAAGGCGAGTTCTTCCATGTGTTGTTGCTCAGTCTTCATTGTTGGGATAGATCAAGGCTCGTCAATTTGATGATCCGCATTTGCTAGTCCTCAGAGAGAGGGTACTACAGGGTGGTGCCAAGGAGGTTTCTATCGGCGAGGATGGTGCTCTACGACTTCAGGGTCTCTTATGTCTTCCTAATGTTGATGGCTTGAGGGAGAGGACTCTAGATGAGGCACACAGTTCGCGGTATTCTATTCATCCAGGTGCTACAAAGATGTATCGTGACCTGAGGCAGCATTATTGGTGGCGACGGATAAAGAAAGACATAGTGGATAATGTAGCTAGGTGCCTAAATTGCCAGCAGGTTAAGTATGAGCACCAGAGACCAGGAGGTCTACTCCAGCAGATGACTATACCTGAGTGGAAATGGGAGCGCTTCACTATGTACTTCGTATTTAGGTTGCCAGGGACTTTGCAGAAGTTTGAAGCAGTTTGGGTTATTGTTGACAGGTTGACCAAGTCGGCACACTTCATTCCAATAGCCACTACTTACACTTCAGAGAGGTTGGCCCAGATTTATATTCGGGAGATAGATCTGTTGCACGGTGTGCCTGTGTCCATCATATCAGATAGAGGTCCTCAATTCACTTCACATTTTTGGAGAGCCGTACAGAGTTAGTTGGGCACCCGTGTAGAGCTCAGTACATCATTCCATCAACAGACCGACGGGCAGTCGGAGCGGAGAATTTAGATATTGGAGGACATGCTCAGAGCATGTGTGATTGACTTCGGAGGGTAGTGGGATCAGTTCTTTCCCTTGGCCGAGTTTGTTTACAACAACAATTATCAGTCCAGCATTGAGATGGCTCCGTTTGAGGCTTTATAAGGTCGGCGATGTCGTTCTCCTATCAGGTGGTTTGAGCCTGGCGAGGCTAAGTTATACGGTACTGATTTGGTAAGGAATGACTTGGAGAAGGTAAGGTTGATTCAGGAGAGACTTCACACGGCATAGTCCAGAAAGAAGAGTTACGCGAATCAGATGGCGCGTGATGTATCATTTATGGTCGGCAAGAAGGTTCTCTTGAAAGTCTCACCGATGAAGGGTATTATGAGATTCGAGAAAAAGGGAAAGTTCAGCCCAAGGTTTATAGGTCCACTTAAGGTGTTGAGGCGAGTTGGAGAGGTTGCTTATGAGCTTGATTTACCTCCCAGCTTATCAGGAGTTCAACCAGTTTTTCATGTGTCTATGCTCCGGAGGTATCACGCCGATTTATTTCATGTGTTGACTTCAGTACCATTAAACTAGATGAGAGATTGGGCTACGTGGAAGAGCCAATTGCTATTGTTGATAGACATGACCGCCAGTTGAGGTCTAAGAGGGTTTTTACAGTGAAGGTCCAGTGGAGGAGCCAACCGGCCGAGGAGGCGACATGGGAGCCCGAGGAGGAAATGCAGAGCAGATATCCACACTTGTTCAACACTCCAAGTATGATTCTAGACCCGTTCAAGGAAGAACGTTTGTTTAAGAGGTGGAGAATGTAATGACCCGACCAGTCATTTTGCTTTCTAGAACCCCGTACCAGTAAGTAAGACTTCTCATACTTGTTTTTACTGATTTATGATTGGCGGGATGGTTGGTTCCGAATTTGAAAGAGTTTGAGTTGAAAATCGGAACACATGGTTCCTTAAGGTTGGCTTAAAAGGCCAAATTTGACTTCGGTCAATATTTTGAGTAAACGATCTTGAAATCAGGATTTGACGATTCCAATAGGTTCGTATGATGATTTCGGACTTGGGCGTATGCTCGGAGCGGGTTTCGAATGAATCGGGAGCGTTTCGGCGCCAAATCGTGAAAGTTGGATTCTTGAAGGTTTTAGAAGTTCAATACTTTGGTTGGGAACACTTTTTGGTGATATCGAGGTCCAAATGGAATTCTGAGATTGAGAATAATTTTGTAATGTCATTTAGGACTTGCACGCAAATTTTGGTGTCATTCCGAGTAATCTAAGTACGTTTCGGCACATTGGAAGTAGATTGAAGAACTTGAAGTTCATAAGTTTGATTCAATTTGTTTTAGGGTGTGATTCGTAGTTTTAATTCGGTCATTCCGAAGGTTCGCGCGAGTCCATTTTATGATTTCAAATTTGTTGGTATGACTGGACGGGGCCCCGAATGTCATTCGGACGTTGCGCGAGTCGAGTTCAAAGCTCAAAAGAGCTGTTGGTGCATCAGTTTTGTTGCGATCGCACCTGCGGTTGGGCAGCCGCAGGTGCGAGCCCACAGGTGCGGTTGATTTATCGCAGATGCGGCCCAAGGAGCGGAGCTCAGGTTCCATAGATACGGCCCTTTTTTCGCAGAAGCGGAACCGCATGTGCGATCAACTGTCCGTAGGTGCGGGCCCAGCCAGTCTAGCCCATTTCCGCAAAAGCAGACAATTATCTGCAGAAGCGAGACCGCAGGTGCGGAAGCCGCTGAAGGTAGTGGCCTTCATTTAATACGAGAGTTTGTCATTTTTTGAATCATTTCACTCCATTCTTGGGCGATTTGGGAGCTTCAAAAGGGGAGATTTCAATCTGGCTTTGTGAGGTAAGTAATCTCTACCTAATATGAGTTTAATACATAGTTTATGGGTAGATTTCAACATGTAAATTAGGTGAAATTATGGGTTTAGGGTAAAACCTAGGGGTTTGATAAAAATGAGATTTAACCACGAAATTCATTATGGAATCTAGTAAAAATCACATAGTCTTGATCATAAGGTTATGGGTAACAACTTCCTTCAAATATTTCCAGAATCTGGTACGTGGGCCCGGGGGTGAATTTTTAGGAACCTTGCATTTAGGGTTGGGAAATTACTATAATAGATATGAACTCTTGAGAACATATCGACTAGCTTTCACCCCATTTGAACAGTTTTGGATCGCTCGACTCCGATTTGAGGATTTGAGCGCATTCTTGAGTCTGGAAGTAAGCTTCGGGACAAGGTAAGTCTCCTTTCTAACCTTTTAAGAGGGAATTATCCCCATAGGCGAAATAATTGAATATGTGTTTCTAATTGTGGGGGATACCTACGCACGAGGTGGCGAGAGTTCGTGCGTAGCTACTATTATGCTTAAGTCCAGGTAGTCTAGGACGCAAAAGCATGCTTTACTTGCCGTACTTGTAGCTTTATTGTCATTAAATTGCTTAAATCATATCGAACTTGGCAAATGAATTTCTAAAAAGTTTAAACATCATTTTCTTGACTGTTAAAGAGAAGTTGACATTCTTTTGGGTAATTACTTTCCTGATAAATTCTTGATTGACTGTTTGATGTGTTTATTCGTATTTGACCGCGTTGCATGTATTATTCGCGAGGGGGGGGGGGTAATATGTGCATCTATGGTTCGTGCCGTTTGACCCTCCGGTAATGTATATTTTATTATCTTGTTGGATCGGGCCGTATGACCTCGACATTATTTGCGCATGCTATTTGTTTGGTACTTTCGGTGATTTGAACTGCTTTAAATGCCTTGAAATATAAATTGTTAACTGAAATGACAGAAACAAAAATTATATTTATGAAAGAACTTGTCAGTTCCTGGTATTACTGTTATTTATTCATGGCATCCATGCTTAGCGTCACGACCCCTCATCAATACTTCTTCGAGCTTAGACTGGATACTTATTGGGTACATATTATTTATGTACTCATACTACGCTTCTGTACTTAATTGTATAGGATCTGAGGCAGGTGCATCTAGCTACCCATCCGGCGCGCGTTCCTGATACTTGACCGGGTTTCCACGGTGAGCTGCCTCCCCCTTCCGAGCCGTTCAGCAGCATGTCGGAGTCTCCCCTTTGTTTATTACTACCTATGCTATTTCAGTCAGTAGGATAGTTATATTTTGTATATTCTACTAGTTGCCCACACACTAGTGACACTAGATCCTGGCACACACATTAGTAGACTATTATTTTGGGCTGTAAAAAGATTATATTCATGATTTACTCTGGTGGTTCTTGCATTGGTTGTCTGGTAATTTCATTAAGTACCAAATGCTTAAATTTAAGTAAAAATTTGTGGTTGGAAATTCTTAAATGAAACTGGAAATCACTAGGTTATTCACGGTTGATTTGTCTAGCGACGGTGCTGGACATCATCACGACCTATAATGGAATTTGGGTCGTGACATGCAGAGCATATCCTCCAATATCTGGATAGTGCGCTCGGACTATCCATCCGTCTGAGGATGAAACGTTGTGCTCAACTCAACCTGCGTGCCCAACTCACGTTGCCCTCCCGAAGTGCGGGGTAAACTGTGTACCTCGACCAGAAATGATAGACACTGTGAACAACTAATTTTTGATCACGCCCAAATTCTATACTATTTTAGTGTAAATATTTCTTTTAGGTATAATTTTGATACTTCAAACTTTTATCTTGCTCTTAATAGATTTTATTTTATTACAAAAATTATTTAAAAAGAAAAAATACTCACATTCTTAGAGTAGAAATTTAATTTCTATTTTAAAAAAAAGAGAAGAAGAAGAAACAATTCAAATACATAAACATATATATATATATATATATATATATATATATATATATATATATATATATATATATATATATAAATATAAAGAGTCTACTCTTTATCTATTAAGATAAAGAGTCTACTCTTTATCTATTAAGATAAAGAGTCTACTCTTTATCTTAATATATATATATACATATATAATAATTAAGCTATAGAATCTTTCTAAGTATCATTTAAAGTACATGTAAATATTTAGTTTTCCTATATTGTAAAAAATGTTGGTTAATATTCTTATCTTTATAATTTGATCTATCTTTTAAAAAAAATTTAAAAAAGAAGAAGGGAAGAACCAAAATGAAGTTACTTGTGATTTATCTAAGAGTCTACTCTTTATCTTAATAAATAAAAAATATACCCATGATCCCATTTTTTAGCTAACTCTCTCACGTCCCCTCTCCCCTCACAATACACACCCATGATCCTCTCGACATCCTCACTCTTCATCTCCATGAACACACACGATTAGGCATATAGGATTTATATTTAATAAAAATCCAATATTTTGAGAAGGATACTTTGAACATAAAAGAGGAGGGAATCTGATAAGGAAACAAATCCAACAATTAGGAGAAAAATAACACTTTCCTTTTAGAGTAAAAAGTTGGCTTGAAGAGATAGTTATTCAGTGGAGTTACTCTATTTGGAGTCGGAGATCGAAGCATCATTTCAAATTTTGAGTTTGTGGACTCAAGCGAGTAGATTATAGTTGTTACCTTTGCTCTTTGAAAGTTTCATAAAAGGAAACAATTAAGTTCTTTTGCTAGTTTAATATAACGTATTATTGAATATATGATGTTAGTTCATGAAGTTTAATTGTTCCTTTATTTTTCTTTGTATCTTTAAGTGATGTCTGTTTCTTCTTCTCTTCTTATTGTTTAATGTATGTATACTTTGCAATTTATATTTTTGTCTATTCCTAACTTTTAAATTCTAATTTGGATCTATTATCTCGAATAATTTTCATGAAAATCATAAATCATAGTTAGATAAAAATCGCTTAAAGTTTTTGTCAAGAAAATACTTCTTGGGTTAAGTCCTAGTTAATGTGTGAGTTCATTCCTATCAGTTCTAGTTATTGTCTTTGTTTTGGTAATTATTTGCAAATTTGTTATGTCCTTGTTCTTTATTTAGGATTAAAACTTTTTTTTCTCTTCTCAATCGAACTAGCATCCTGGTAACTAAGTTAGTGATAAGTTTGTGTAATTTAGTTTTACTTAGTTTGAATAGTTTTAGAATTGGCTCATATAATTTATGGTAAGGCAGATTACTTGGATGTGTTTAGGATCCCATTAGTTCAAAAAGAACAAAGTTAGTATAAAGTTACATGTTCTTATAATTGAGCTTTAACGCAAGCATAGTTCTAGTTCATTTATTTATAATTTAATATGGTGTTGAATTAAGTAACTCAAATTCCATGTAGCAGTACCCAAAGGCATAAATCCAAAATACTCTGATAATTCTTTGGTTTTTAATTGTGTTAAGATTTTTTTAGGTTAGCTAAGTATATTTTCATTAGTTTGGTTCTCCCACATGGTTATTTTTTTCTTCTTTTTCTTAATTATGTTTACATTTTAAAATTTCAAAATACAGTGTTATATTTAGTCATTCATTTTTTTAGATAATATAGTTATCAATATGTGCTTGAGATTTTGTTAGATTGTGTTGATATCATTTGAATTTATTCTTTGTTGGATATAATGTCTGTATTGCCAAAAGGGTTAATATTTAATTAGATAAGAAGTGATAACACTGGGATCTTTAGTTCATTTATATGACTTTATTGTGTTATTAATCTTTGAGCATGTCATGGCATATAGTTTCATGGACGTAATTTTATTTCATGTTAATTTTCCGTGTGTTGGAATTGATATAGCTCATTAG
>ML323424.1:0-25432 GCA_005239505.1 Nicotiana paniculata | reverse complement strand
GGGGGGGGGGGGGATCTGAGATAAGAAGACCGAGCGACTGTACAAGCTAGAACACGGCTGGGCTCTAAAATATCCAACCTCACAAACTAGTTGGCCAAAGTCTGAGCATCTGATGCAAGCGGTCTCCCACCGACTGGAATGAACGCACACCATTAAAAAATCAGGTTTTAGCGACAGACAAATTCTATAGCTAAACAGAAAAATCCGCCGCTTATATCATTTAGCGATGGATTAACAACAAATTATCAAAAAACTCTACTAGCTACGAGCGTTTTAGTGACAAATTAGAGACAACATTCATAGCTAATTCCAATTTTTTTTTGTAGTGGCAAGATTGCCCATACTCGCTGCATTTCTAATAAATGCGTCAGCCACCACATTGGCTTTCCTGGGATGATACAAGATGGTGACATCATAGTCCTTCAATAGCTCCAACCACCTCATCTTCCTCAAATTGAGATCCTTTTTCTTAAACAAATACTGAAGGCTGCGATGATCCGTGAAAACCTCACACGACATGCCGTAAAGAAGTTCCTCCAAATCTTTAGCACATGAACAATGGCTGCCAACTCTAAGTCATGGACAGGGTAATTCTTCTCGTGAACCTTCAATTGCCGCGACGCGTATGTAATTACCCTCATGTACTGCACCGAGCCCAACACGGAATGCATCACAATATACCGTATAAGATTTGAACTGTGATATAAATTGTATCCTCTCTCGCACCCCTCTGAGTCCTCTGATAGATAGTTATGTTGTTTTTTTGAACCAGTATCACAAAATTTCTGTCGTGAGATAAAACCAGTTAGCCTACCAGCTTCTGGCAAAGGATTTAGTCACATACGTTTAGGCGAAGAGCCGTTAGCTAGCCAGTGTTGTTCTACTACTGGTGACGCTTGATGCTCCTCGGCTCGGGTTGAGCCGTTAGCTAGCCACAAGTAATGAATATGCCTAGTAGGCTACGCTTTATTCACATCATGTGCATTGGACTTAGCGAAACTCGACACAGGGGTCGGGCCCGTCTAGGACATGTACCGATTTTTCAGACCAACATGTTCATTTTTCTGTGCTACATGTAACATTATTTGGTAGGTTTTTTCTGAAATATTGACCGGCTTTAGGATAGATTGATTGAATGTAACAACCCGACCGTTCGTTTTGAGAATTTAAGATTTGTTCAGTGGAATAAGGTCATGAACAGCTTCACATTATGTATATCGACCTGTGTGCATGGTTGGATTCAGTTACTGGATGATTCGGAGTCAAATTGGAAGAAGGGCTATTGTTTTGGAAGCTTAAACGGTGAATTTTTGACCGAAATTTGACTTTTTATGTAAACGGCCCCGGAACGAGTTATGGATGATGTCAGCATCTTCGTATGGTAATTTTGGGCTAAGGAGCGCATCCGGAATGTATTTTCGATGTCTATGGTAGATTTAGGCATGAATTGGCAAAAGTTAGATTTTTGGCAATTTCGGCAGATAGGTGAAATTTTGATATCGAGCTCGGAATGGAAGTCCGGAAGTGGCTATAGGTTTGTAGTGTCATTTGTGACCTGTGTGTGTGATTTGAATTCATTCGGACAAGGTTTGATATGTTTCGGCGTAGTTCGTAGATTTTGGAAATTCAAAGTTCCGTAGGCTTGAATCCGTGCTCAATTCATATTTTTGATGTTGTTCGATGTGGTGTGAAGGCTCAAATAAGTTCGTATGGTGTTATAAGATTGGTTGGTATGTTTGGTCGAGGTCCCGGGGGCCTCGGGTGGTTAACGGATTGGGTTTTTCGAAATTTGGGGTTGCTGATCTGCTGGTGTAAAGCTTTCTGGTTTTTCGCATTTGCAGAAGGGGGAGTCGTAGGTGCGAGGTTGCTGGTGCGGTCTGGGAGCCGCAAATGCGCAGTTTGAGAGGCTAAGATTTTTCCGCAGATGCAGAACCATTGGTCGCAGGTGCGGGTTTGCAGGTGCGGTTAAAAGACCGCAAGTGCGGTTTCACTGAACTGAGAGTATAAATACCAACCTTCGCGAAATTTGGGTTATTTCATCAAAGTTTTCATTTGTATTCGAGCTTGAGAAAGGGTTTTGAAGGGGGAAATCAAAGGAACTTCGTGGAGGTAAGATTTTTGGACCCAAAACTCATTTATATGGTATTATTTGACTGATTAGGGGTGAAATTTTATGGAAAATTAGTGACTAAATTTTAGGTTTAGGGCTTGGGATTTGAAGACTTTAAATTGAGGAATTGAGGGGTGATTTGTGGTTGGATTTTGATGTATTTTATATGGGTAGACTCGTGGAAGGATAAGGATTTTAGTTTTATGATTTTTATCGAATTCCGAGACGTGGGCCCGAGGTACTTTTTGGGTGATTTTCCTAATTTTGCGTCTTAGCTTCGAATTTATTAGTTAAACTAGTTGCTTGTAGTATTATTGACACGATGCTATTGATTTGATTAGATTTGGGCCATTTGGAGTCGGATACTCGTGGAAAGAACGTGATTTCAAGTGTGATTGGAGAGGTTGAGATAAGTATCTTGCCTAACCTTGTGTGGGGAAATTACCCCTTAGGATTTGAGTCTCCTATGTTGATTGTAGTCCGTGTATGCGAGGTGACGAGTGTGTGCTCGGACTTATTTTTAGAAGGTTTATCTTTTAAGGTTCTTAGATCCTTATATTCACATTGTATGAAGTTTTTCTTGATACGCTTGAGTTTTTATTTGCTATTTTCCCCTCTACATGCTTTGATTAGAGCTAATTGCTTTAGGATCCACCCTTACCGCCTACTTCACTCTGATTTGACCTACCAAAGGTTTTACCTCTCTATTCATGTTATATGTTCATAAATTGACTATAATTAATTGAAGTGTTGAATATCCCTCATAATTTCTCAACCTCATAAGAGGTTTAGATAACTTATATCTTAGTCGACTTGTCCTTACTTGGAATTATTTGACTTGTGTTGCCTTCTTATTGTTGACTTGAATTTGTGGATTTGTTGCTTGTCTTGTTTTTCCCTGGTCAAGTTATTCTCTTTACACTTAGTATTCTTTACCGTGATTATTCCTTGTGAACGATGTTCTACTGCTTCTTTGTGAATTGAAGTTCTAATATTGATTTATTCGCCGTACCTTGTGTCATTGTCATGATTGTTTAACCAAAGAATTGGATTCTTTGCCCAAAGCTATTTTAAGAAGAACACGAGTTTCTGATAACCAAAGAATAAGGTTATAATAGTAGGCAAACTTGTAAATGGAAAGCAGTAGATAGAAAGAAAGTAAGTATATTGCAATAGTAGTTTGGGATGATTCCTTTACAGGTTATATTTTACTCCCTTATATAGGGAATTTCCTAATATAACGTCTGCCTTTTTCAGTGATTGAGCATTAATGACTAATAATGACTTCAATGTAATGTTACAATGAATCAACCGTAACTGTTGAGTGAATGTTGCGTAACGTATGGATCTCTAATTTGAAGATCCCTGAATCTGCCCTTTATTCTGTCCAAATACACTTTTTACCGTGTCTCTTCATCTTCTCAATTAGGTTGAAACTTCCGTAGCTAATTAACCCGTGGATGTGATTTCTCGTGCCTCTTTGCCTCGTACCTCTTCTTAGAGTCCCGTCCAGCTGTCGTGTCTTCATTGCTCCACGTAGACTACTGAGTCATCAAGATTTATTACACCTGTGAAGCTCTTTTTCTACCAATATAGATAGTCCCCCCACTTACCATATATTTATCAATTAATATTTGGTAAGTGGATACTCATTTATGGCGGAAATATTTTGCCGCTGCTCTACTTGAATCATTGTATCTTTTCCTGTACGTAAGCGTCGCTTGTCACTTCCATTTAATGCTTATGCCACGTGGCATTTTTGGGTTGGTTCTGCAATTATTCAGCGCCTTTTAGAGCTTTCTTGCGGTTGCACCAGTCACGAAGTGACATCTTCAATTATGGTTTTCACAGCATTGCCCTTTTTTTTACGGTTGTCTTCGAGTATAAATACCCCCTTATCCTTTTCTTTCACGAAAAGCTTCTAACTTTCAAACTTTATTTGTAAAGAAATTTTTTCTTTGCCTTTGTAGATATGTCTTCTTCAAATCAATCTAAGAGAGTCATAAACGTTGATGAGTTGACACCCTCTTCCGCTCCAATTCGGAGTCGGAGGGGTGGTAGACTGAGGAGTTTAGGCTCTACTCCTTCGAGAGGTTCTTCATCTTCTCAGATTGTTTTCCCTTCTTCTTCTAGGTCTTTAATCTCCCCAAGAGCTAGGGTTTCCAGGTCTCTGTCTAGGGGTAGAGAACATCACGAACCCCTACGCGAACCACAGGTTGATGAAATTATTCCTGCTGAGTTTACCTTCACTAGGGATAGTCAGGTTCTTGTAAACCAGTCGTCATCCCTTGATAGTGTTTATAGGTATCCCACTCTTATTACCGAAGGTTTGATTCCCCTTGTTCACAGGGAATGTTCTTGGGAGTCTGATTTTCCCATTGTTATTCTGAATAGTAATCAAATAATAACACCTTACAAGACGAGGCATTCTTTTGTTTACACTTACCCTTTTACTCTAGGGTTTAGACCTCCTATTGATCCATTCATCATCGCATTTTGTCTTTTCTTCAACATTTTCTCAGGACAAGTTGGGCCTCTTGTGTGGCGGGTTATCGCGTGTCTTAGATGTTTAGCTTCTTTAGCCTCAGTTCCTTTTTCCTTCAATCACCTCATTCATCTTTATTCTCCTACCTTATTTCGTCAAGGGGTTTTCACTCTGGCTTCTAGGAGAAAAAGAGTGGTGGTAACCCCTGATGACGATAAGGATAGAGGTTGGTACCTTCGGTACGTTGCTGTGCCCACTGCTGGTTTAGTGGGCGGGGAAAATCTTCCCTTCCCTGAGAAGTGGAATTGCGCACGTGAGTATATTTTTAGCTCACACCTATTATTTTTCTTCTCTTTTCTTTAAGTGTTTTATTAACACCGTAGCTATTTTCTTCCTCTTTTAGCAATCATGGGTACTGTTGAGAATGTCTCCGGTACCCGTGATTGGGTAGAAAAGCTGTTATCAGTTGCTCCATTGGAGGAAAAATCTTGGAAGTACTTCTCCGTGAAGTACGGTTGGAAAGTGAAGACTCATGGTAAGTGAAACTTTTGTTTCCACTTCTTTTCCTTACTCGAGCTTCTTTTTATTTGTTTGTTTAACCCTTTTCCTTTTGATAGGGTTTCTGCTCGGGGGATATCTGCTGCATCCATCCCAAAGATGTCTTTGGCTCAGGCCCAGGAGATTATTACTGGTTCCTCTTCTTCCAAGAGGAAAGTTGATGGGTCTAAGACCATTGAAGAAGAAGAAGAAGAGGAGGGCATTTTAGTGCACATGTCACGTACAAGAAGGGTGGTCTCAGACGATGAGTCTACACCCGTGGCTATGTATTCCGTACGTGGTGTCAGACCTCCTACCCCTGGGGATTCTTCTTCTTCTCTTGCACATGATTCTGCGGATCATCTATTCCACGAAGGTTTTGGCCATGCTGTTAATGAGGCGCCTGGCTGTTTTTGCTCCCTTTTTTAGAGAAATCTCTTCATCCGTCCGGTTATTTCCACTACTCCTTTGGCCATTTCTGCTCCTGCTGCTTCCTTGCCTATGGCTTTCTCAGCTTCTAAAGTTTCCATGTCTGAGACTTCTTCAGCTCCACAAATTTCATTGCCCGTGGCTCCTTCATCTCAGCCTGCTTCCGTGCCTCCTACTAGAGAAGTAGGGTCTTCCAGAAGGGAGATGAGGCAAGTGCTAATTGAGGTTTCGGCTGATGGGAGCCTTTTTAAGAAATCTGGCCAACCCGAAGTGTGGTTGAAGCCTTTGATTGGCCTAACAGAGAGGACCAAGCTGGATAGTCACAGTTCTCTTACCTGGGCTAATGAGGTTGTGCATTCCTCCTTGAAGGTAACGTTCATTCTTTTGTATCTCATTCTTATGTAATTACCGTATCTAATCGATTTTGTTTTTGTAGATCAATCTCATAGGCACAGAACTCATGAAGAGGATTTCTAATATGGAGCAAGAGCTAAATGAGTGTCATGTTGAAGCAGGGAATTGGAACGGGCAATATGAAAGCCTGAGGCTCGACATGGAAGCCTTAGAAGAAGAAAAGAATACCTTGGAGAGATAGATGAGAGTTGTGGTTGTGGAATTGGAAGTGGAGAAGGCTTCTTCTAACCAAGCGGACTAAGACAAAAGTATTCTTGAGTCTTTGTTTGTTGAGCAATTATCCCGTGCCTCGAAAGAAGTTAGGAGCTTGAAAGCTTTGCTAGAGCAGAAAGAGGAATACTCAGGCGAGCATGTGCAGTCACTTACCCGAACTCAGGAGGATCTTCACATTGCTTTAGACAAAACCCAATCTTTGGAGGAGTCAATTGTACCTTTGAGGGATGGCCATGAAGCTGCTGAAGTTGAGAAGGATGGGTTAAGAGCTGAGCTTCAGATATGGGAGAGAGATTATGAAAGTCTCGAAGAGGTGGCAGAGTTCGATGTTAGTTGGGCGTACATGAATTCTCGCCTCGATACATTGACGGAATGAGTCGGGGAGATTTTGTCCTTGACGCCAAAACTGTTAAGATCAAGGAAGCCATGGAAAAGGCTCAACAAGGTTTGGATATTTCCCCACCTGAAGGTGAGACTCCTGATGTCCAAGCCTCTTCGTCCCAAGCTGCTCTTACTCCTTCTGCTGATGAAGAAGTCAACCCCCCTCCTCAAGAAGATTAAGATGTTGATTCACCCCCCATTTTTTTTTATCTTTGTCTCAATTTGTTGTTACCCCCAGTCCCATCAGGGGTAAATTTGGATCTATTTAAAGTCCCCAAATAAAAACTTAGGGGCACCTGAATGTATTAAAATTCTATACGGCTAAGTATAAGTTAATACTTAGTTTTTACCTAGCCGTTTTAATATATTAATGCAAGTATGACTTTTGTTTTCCGTTGAGTTTCTGTTTCACTCTTTAAGTCTTTTGCATGCTTTATTTTTTGAGGTTTTAGTTTTACCGCTGAGTTTTGCATATATAATGCTTTAGATTACTCGTACCTGTTTGTAATAGGCACGGTGTCATATTAAATGTGTGCCTTTTTGTATTAGGCATAATTTATGGAAGAGGGCCCTTTTTTGATCGACACTTAATGAAGAAGACGTCTCAACTTCATAAAGGTTTAATAATGCAATAAAGTGATAGGAATTTTCCACATGTTTAAGAATGTTTCTGAGGAAAGTTTTTTTTTTGAACTTTCACAACTTTTTGCAGGTGTTTGATTATCATCTAAAACTCATGTTGCAACTGTTTTCTTTTAACAGATTTGATATACATTTGTATTTCGTAACTGTTTTTCGTATGTAAAAGTTTTTTCGAGTTAATACAAGAGAGAAACTATTTTTCGTTCGTAACAGTTTTTATTCAAGTTGGGGTTTTCACCCGTAACTGTTTTTTTTTTACAATAGTTTTCAATAAGCACGAGAAAAATGCTTTTGCATCCGTAGATGTTTTATTTGATAACAGTTTTCTATATGAGTACAAAGATTTCCTGACTGTTTTTAGTTACACTAGTTTTTCTTTTGAATAAGTACAAAGATGCGCATTTCTTCCTCGTGGCTAACATTGCTAACATCTTGCCTTTTAACCTGAACATGTTTGAAGGTTTTTTGGATTAGAGGCTTTGTGTTTGAGTCTTTGGCTCTTTCAATTTTTCTCGTAACTTGTCTAGCTGGATAGATGGATCTTCAGGCTCGAGCTTTGACTTTTTGATAGTCTTTTTTGCTTCATTTTTGCCTTCCATACTGTATACTCTACCAAGTGTTTGAGCTTTAAAGAATGAAATCTTGAGCACTTGACTATTCCTTCCTTGTCGTCCTTTTCTTGAAAAGGAAAAACATACGGGACTCGAAGGTATATAACTTTTAGATGATGACTGCTTAACCCTTTCAAAACGTCCATCAGAAAGTGTAACCCTAGACTAGGAATTTAGTTATTTCCTCGCGTCTTTACAGGCCTAATATCATTATCTGGTGATGGGTTAGCTTTATGCCTATCATCTAAAAAGGTTAGTAAAATTTCAAATGTTCAAAATAAAATCGAACGTGTGATACCTGACCGGGGGTACTTCTTTTCCTTAAAAGTAGTACTTCTTCAAGCGAATGGCATTCCAAATTGTTGGTAGGATTATGCTGTCCATAGCTTCCAACTCGTAGGCACCCTTCCAGCTATGCCTCGGATTTTGTAGGGTCCTTCCTAGTTTGGATTTAGCTTTCCTGCGCCTGCTTCTTTCGTTGAGTGAAAAACTTTTTTGAGGACGAAGTCCCCAATCTTGAAGTACCTTAGATGAGCTTTACGGTTGTAATAACGCTCTATGATTTGTTTTTGAGATACCATCCGTATCAGTGCTGCTTCTCTCCGTGGTTCGAGCAGGTCCAGATTGGTCATCAATTCGTCATCGTTTGCTTCCTCCATGACTGCTGTAAACCTTATGCTTGGTTCGCCAATCTCCACATGTATTAAGGATTTTGAGCCATAGACAAGTGCGAACAGAGTTTCTCCTGTGGCTGTTTTTGAAGTTGTTCTGTATGACCATATTACCGCTGCTAACTCATCAGGACAGTTTCCCTTGCCTTTATCCAGCCGCTTCTTTAGATTGTTGATGATGACCTTATTCGTTGACTCAGCTCGACCGTTAGCCACGGGGTGGTATGGCGTTGAAGTGTTCCGTTTGATTTTCCAGCTTTCGAAGAATTCTGTGATTTGCGAGCTATGAATTGTGGGCCATTATCACACAAGATCTTCTTTGGTATCCCAAAGTGGCATATTATGTTTCGCCATAAGAAGCTTTTAACTTCCTTTTCTCGCACTTGTTTGAACACTTCTGCCTCTACCCATTTTATAAAATAGTCGGTTAGCATGAGCAAAAATCATACCTGTCCTTTAGCTGTGGGAAGAGGTCCCACTATGTCCATACCCCATTTCATGAAAGGCCATGGGGATATTATTAGATGCAATAATTCCGCTGGTCGATGCATGTTATTGGAAAACCTTTGGCATTTGTCGCATTTGGATACAAAGTTCTCGGCCTCTTCTTCCATCTTAGGCCAATAGTATCCAGCTCTGATTAGGGTTTTCACTAAGGATCTCACCCCTGAGTGATTTCCACAGTGTCCTTCGTGGACTTATTCCATCACAAACTCCGTTTGGTTAGGTCCGAGGCATTTTTTTAGGGGCCCCCCGAACATCTTGCGATATAATGAGTTGTGAATGAGGCAGTACCGTGCAGCTTTGCGGCGAAGTGCTTGAGATATTTTCTTGTCTTCAGGTACAGTGCCATTCTGCAAAAAATTTAGGATTTCGTTTCTCCAATCCCCGGTTAAATTATTCAAAGTTACCTCATTTCTATCCTGGTTGATCGCTGAATGGAATAGATGAACGACGATTGCATTTTCCTTGTTTGTTGCTTCTGTGACTACTGCAAGGTTAGCTAATGCATCTGCTTCAACATTTTCCTCTCTAGGTATTTGTACTACCTTCCATGTTTTGAATTGTCTCACGAGCTCTCGTGCCTTTTCCAAATATTATAGCATCCGAGTCTCTCGAGCGATGTAAGTCCCCTACATTTGATTTACTACCAGTTGGGAATCGCTTTTGATCATGATTTTCTCGATTGAAAGCTCTCGTGCAAGTTCTAATCCTGCAATAACAACTTCATACTCTGCCTTATTGTTAGCTATAGGATAACATGTGATAGCCTGCCGTGTCTTTTCACTCGTGGGTGATATTAAGAATATGCCTAAGCCGACACCTTTTATATTGGAAGAACCATCGGTAAATAGGGTCCATAGACCTTGATTAACACTATTGAAGAGTTGTAACTCTTTCTCCACTTTAGGGACAATGCTATTACTAAAGTCAGCGACAAAATTAGCTAAGATCTGAGATTTGATTGCAGTCCTTAGCTGATATATTATTTCATGCTCACTTAATTATATGGCCCACTTGGCTAATCTTCATGATAGTTCTTTTTTATGCAATATGTTTCTTAATGGATACGAGGTCACAGCTGTGATTGGATGACATTGAAAGTATGGCCTTAATTTTCTAGATGCCATGATTAGAGTTAAGGATAATTTTTCTAGATGTGGATATCTAGTTTCAGCATCTAGTAATGTCTTGCTTACATAATAAATAGGAGATTGTTTACCTTTATTCTCCCTTACCAACACTGCACTAACAACAATTTTCGAGACGACAAGGTAGACGTACAGCCTCTCCCCCTCCTTTGGCTTTGACAGCAACGGTGGTTTTGATAGATAAGACTTTAGGTCTTTGAGAGCCTGTTGGCATTCTTCAGTCCATTCGAACCAATTTTGCTTTTTGAGAACAGCAAATCATTTAAAACTTTTCTTGGAAGATTGGGAAATAAATCTTCCTAATGCTGCAATTCTTCCCGTTAGTCTTTGAACTTCTTTTTTGCTTATAAGTACATCAGGTATTTCTTATACAACTTTTATTTGATTAGGATCTACCTCTATTCCCCTGTTTGATACAAGGAAACCCAAGAATTTACCTGATTCTACACCAAAATCGCATTTTTCTGGATTCAGCTTCATATTGTTCCTGCGTAAAATGTCAAAGTTAATAGAGAGGTGCCAAAAATGGTCTTCCGCCCGTGTTGATTTACCAGCATGTCATCGATGTAAACTTCCATCGTTTTTCCCAGATGTTCCTGGAACATCTGGTCACTAGCCTTTGATAGGTGGCTCCAACATTTTTCAAGACAAAAGGCATAAATTTATAACAATAAGTCCCCCTTTTTGTAATAAAGGAGGATTTTTCCTCGTCTGAGGGATCCATTTTAATCTGATTATAACCAGAATACGCGTCTAGAAAGATTAACAATTCATGACCTGCGGTGGCATCAATCATTTGATCTATATGTGTAATGGGAATGAATCTTTGGGGCATGCTTTATTTAAGTCAGTATAATCTACTCATACTCTCCATTTTCCATTCTTTTCAGGTACTACCGCAGTGTTAGCTAGCCAGTTAGGCTACGTTACCTCTCGTATCGAACCAATCTTCAAAAGTTTCTGTACCTCTTCGTCAATTACTTGGTTCTTGAATGGTCCTTGCTTTCTTTTCTTTTGCTTAACAGGTATGAAGGACGGATCTTCATTTAGTTTATGACTCATCACTTCTAGTGGGATACCTGTCATATCTGAGTGGGACCATACAAAGCAATCTGCGTTAGCCTTTAAATAATCAATTAACTTACCTCTTTGACTGGGGCTTAGCCTCGTGCCTATATACACTTTATGTTCAGGCTTTTGTTCAGACAATGGAACAACTTCGAGCTCTTCCATAGTTGTTTTGATGTGCTCGTCTTCCTCCGGTTCATGAATGACGTCTGGTCTAGAATCTACATCTGTGTGGTCCAATGCACCTTCTGTGGTAACTTGATTCACCTTTTCGTGAGTATTTTCTTCCGTACCTGTTTCAGCAATAATACCTTCTGTACCTATTTGAGTAGTAATTTCTTCCATGCATGTTTGGTCGGTGTTACCTGCTTGGGAGATTCCCTTATCTTTTGATTCTTCCACCTCTACTTTTTTGTTTTAGTTTACCACGGAATTTATATTTCTCGCGGTTTGTTGATCGCCTCTAATTTGCTGAATCCCCCATTCAGAGGGGAATTTAATTACCTAATGCAAGGTGGAGGGTATTGCTTTCATGTCGTGGATCCATGGCCTTCCCACGATTACGTTATAAGCCATGTCAGTATCGATGACTTGGAACCTGGTACTTTTGATCACTCCCTCAGCATAAGTGCTAAGTTCAATTTCTCCTTTTGTTATAACAGTAGAGTTATCAAACCCTAGTATGGCTCGTGCCCTTGGGATTACTTGATTCCCCAATAGCATTTCTTCCATGACTCTTAGCAAAATTATATTGGCTGAACTACCTGGATCAATCAACACTTTTTTTTACGTTAGTGTCATGAATAAGTAAAGATATTACCAGAGCATCGTTATGAGGAAGCATTAATCTGCCGATATCTACATCATCGAAGGTTATATCGTCTGCTTCCATATTTTCACGAACCCGTTTTCCGTGTGTAATTGTGAACTTTGTGGTCGTTTTGTATACCACTCCGTTTACTTCTTCACCTCCGTGTATCACGTTGACGGTTCGTTTTGGAGATGGAGGTTTTGGGGGCTCCTGCATGTTCTTCATGTATGCATGTTTACCTTCTTAACTGAACAATTCTATCAAATAGCCCTGTTTCAATAATTGTTCTACCTCACCATGCAAAAATCTGCAATCTGCAGTTCTGTGTCCATGATTATTATGGAATTCACACCAGAGATCTGGGTTCCTCTTATTCGGATTCGACCTCATCTCTTTGTGGCATCGAACCTTATCACCCAAATTTCTTAACATTGAAATTAGTTCGGAGGTACTTACATTAAAGGTATGATCCCCAATTTGCGCATTACCTCTAGGTTGCTGACCTTGATCTCTTCTGCATCTAGATGAAGACGAGCCCGCATCTCTGCTTGGTGGTCTATAATCTGACCTGGTGTTTTCGAACCTAGGATGAGTTTCACGTCCCGATTGTCCCAAGTAAGGATCGTACCTATTTTTATCTGATCTCCTGTCTGATTCTGAATGTCTGGATCTGGTATAATCTTCCTCTTTCAGATGAGCAATGGTATCTTCTTCTATTCGAAGTTTAGTACTATACCTGTTATAAACATCATTCCACGTTGTAGCTGGGAATTCTCTCAAGATTTATTTGAATCTTCTCGTGGCTTCTAAGCTTTTATCATTTAGATTACTTGCGAATGCCATGGCTGCCCAATTATCAGGCACCCTTGGTAGTTGCATTGTTTCTCGTTGGAACCTGTCTACAAATTCACGAAGTAGTTTCGTGTCTCCTTGTTTTATTTTAAAGATGTCCTCCATCCTTTTCTCGACTTTTTGCGCACCAGAGTGTGCCTTTATGAAAGAATCTGCAAGCTCAGCAAAATAATCAATAGAGTTTTCAAGAAGAAGAGAATACCAGGTTAGCGCCCCTTTGGTAAGTGTTCTCCAAATTTTTTAACTAGGACCGACTCAATTTCTTGTTTTGTTAAGTCATTGCCCTTCACTCCGGTGGTAAAGCAGTTACATGGTCATGTGGGTCGGTTGTCCCGTCATATTTAGGTACGTCAGGCATTTTAAACTTCTTTGGAATGGGTACGGGTGCTGCGCTTGGTTTCCATGGTTGTTGAGAATATCTATCAACGTCAATGCCTTTGATAACACGTGGTACTCCAAGAATTTGTTCGATTCGATCGTACCTGGTCTCGCTTCGAGAGATTCATTAGGAGTATCTCCCCTTCCTGAGTTTGCCAACCCAGATTGAGGATTTTCCATGGTGATGGTATTATTGGGGGTAGTGCCAGTGGTGCAGGTAACGCTTCCAGTAATCCCATCGCAAATTCTTGCAAAGATTGGCTCACATACTCTGCAATCATTTGCTTTACTCGATCTTGTTCCCCCATTTGATCATTATTATCATTGTTGTTATTGGATCTTTCTAGGGATTGTTCCCTTGAACCACGTGGGGTTCTTGAAGGCGATGGAACTGGGGTTCACTTCTTTTGCCGGTTGTTGTCGTTGGAGTTCGATATAGTTCAGAGGATATCGTTTGAATAGCAAACAAAGATGACCAGATTCCCAGTAACGGAACCAATTTGTTTAACCAAAGAATTGGATTCTGTTCCCAAAGCTATTTTAAGAAGAACACAGGTTTCTAATAACCAAAGAATAAGGTTATAATAGTAGGCAAACTTGTAAATGGAAAGCAGTAGATGCACAGAAAGCAAGTACATTGCAATAGTAGTTCGGGATGATTCCTTTATAGGTTATATTTTACTCCCTTATATAGGGAATTTCCTAATATAACGTTTGCCTTTTTTAGTGATTGAGCATTAATGACTAATAATGACTTCAATGTAACGTTACAATGAACTGTAACTGTTGAGTGAATGTTGTGTAACATATGGATCTCTAATTTGAAGATATCTGAATCTGCCCTTTATTCTGTCCAAATACACTTTTGACCGTGTCACTTCATCTTCTCAATTAGGTAGAAACTTCCGTAGCTAATTAACTCGTGGATGTGATTTGTCGTGCCTCTTTGCCTCGTACCTCTTCTTAGAGTCCCGTCCAACTGTCGTGTCTTTATTTCTCCACGTAGACTGCTGAGTCATCAAGATTTATTACACGTGTGAAGCTCTTTTTCTACCAATACAATGATTGCTTTGTATTTGATGTGGTGATGTATGAGTTTTCTGCCGTGCTATAATTGTTGTCTTTGGTTGTTGCACTGCATATTTAAATTGGGGACTACGAACGTATTCTGGGAGATCCCCTCTGTACTACATATTTAAATTTGGTACTACGGACGTATTCTGGGAGATCCCCCATGTACTGCATATTTAATTTTGGACAACGGACGTATTCTGGGAGATCCCCCAGCACTGCATATTTACGTTGGGACTACAGACGTATTCCGGGAGATCCCGCAGTACTGCATATTTACTTTGGGACTACGGACGTATTCCGGGAGATCCCCCAGCAGTGCATATTGTTTTGGGACTACAGACGTATTCCGGGAGATCCTCTATATTGTGTGATGAATTCGGAACTACGGGATGGGATCTCGATAGATTTTATCAAGGGAAATATGTTTGAAAGACAATTATTTGGAATGTCCGATTTGAAAAAATAATTATCTTGAATAAAACTATGTTTGAAGGACATTCCCTTGGAAAAGAATATTTGAAATTTTCTTATGTTAAATAAAACTATGTGAATGATATCCCTTTGGAAACGAATATTTGGAAAAATGTTTATATTGAAGAAAGCTACGTTTAAAGGACACTTTCTTTAGAAAAATATATTTGAAAAGCTTTTATCTTGAAGAAAACTATGTCTGAGAGACATCTCTTGGGAAAATTATATTTCAAAAAAATTTCCCTTTAAAAAGGGTATTACCTTAAATCTTTCAATATCGAAACTTGCAGGTGAAAGTTTACACTCGAAGATTTTGACCATTTTAATTGTATTTGTGGCTAAGGCCTGGTGTGGAGACTAATGCAGTGTTGAGTTACTACTTATCCTTATTGTGTTGTGATTTCCGGACTTGGGTTGTGTTCCCGTCCATTCTTCTGTGTATTATTATGATGTTTCGTCGTTAATTGGTGTATTCCCTTCCTCATTGTAGTTGTTATGTTGTTAGGTATATTGTGTAGTCATTAGATAGGCGTCATGCCCTGTCATTCCTATATTTATGCATGTTAATTTATTAGACCAGTGGGTGTCTTGACTAGTCCTCTTCACTACTTCACTGAGGTTAGTCTTGATACTTACTGGGCACTGCTGTGGTGTGATCATTCTACACTTCTGTACATTTTTTGTGCAGATCCATGTATTGATCATTAGTAGCCGTGCGGATTCTTGCTGAGGAGACTCAAGATAAACCTGTCGTCGTGTTCGCTGGCTTCAGAGTCACCTTCCTATTCTGTATTTACACTGTTTTTACTTACTTCCAAACAGTTGTATTTAGAAGTTGTAGTAAACTTTATAGAGCTTATGACTTGTACTACTTTGGGAATATGCATTGTATAAAGAATTCTTCATTTAAGAAGAATATTAGATTTTTATTTATTATTGTTGCTATTCCATGAGTATTAGGCTTACCTAGTCCTTAAGACTAGGTGCCATCAGAGGGAAATTTGGGTCGTGACATTGAACAGGGAAGAGATAAAGAGAAAATTTCCTCAAATTTTTCATGAAGTACCTTTTTTTTTAATTTTGAAGGGTTCTAATGTGTAAAATCACAATTTTAAAAATGGTTTCTTTTTATTTTATTTAAACCGAACTACGCGGGTTTGATTCTCACTAGATGTGAGATAATTAGGCGCCCTTCATCAGGTTCAACCCTATTTTTTTTCAAAAAATAAAAAAGTTAAAAAAAAAATTATTATATTTCAAATAATAATAATAATAATATAATCACTTGTCAGTTTTATCTCTTTTGACTAGTTTTTCCCTTGCGTCCGATCCTTTTTGTCTAAATAGCCTTGAAACTTTCGTCGAAAATGCGAAATGGGAGGCCGGTTTATTTTTTTATTTTTTATGTTCACTTGTTTTTACGAAAAAATAGTCATTTTGAGCCTTTTATTTAATTTCATGATTATTTTGCTAATGTAATCTTTTTTTAGTCCCATAGTTTGGCTTTTATTTTTTATTTTTGTAGAGTCAAAACCCGAGAAATAAAATTTTTTGTGTCAATAATATATTTGATTAAAGTATAACCCCGTGTCTGGGAAAACAGGTATACCATGAGTGCAGAAAGAGGAAATTCTGAAAAGAGGCCCAGATTAAAAGGGATACCGGATTTTCTGATTGTCGATCAGATACCACATTTGTTGTGGGATTGGTGGAGAGACTTTAAGTAATATGAGCAAAACCAGATAAAGAAGTACTTGGGACATTTGTGTTCACATAATTACGATCAAGCCCAAGAGGGATGTGATCGAAGCTTTGATTCGGCACTGGGATCCTGAAAATAATATGTTCCGTTTTACCGACTGTGAAACGACTCCAACCTTGGAGGATATCGCCCATTTCCAGGGATGGGGCCGTAATCTTCACCACCAAAGGCCCATAGTACCAAAAAAATATGAATGAAGGTAAGTTTATGAAGCTCTTAAACATAAATTGCAGACAATATGAAGGTTTAGGAGGCAAGTGGGTTAAGATGGGATTTTTGTTTCACTTGTATGGCCTAGAATGCAATTTCGAAAGGAATGTGGGACAGCTGAAATCAAAGGAAAACAAGGAAACATGGAAGGTTCAAAGAAGGTTTGCATTTATGGTTACTTTTTTGGGGCGTGTAGTTTTTCCGAAAAGGGAAGGACACATTGATATCCGCTTGGAAGGTGTGGTTGAGGCTCTGACCTCAGAAGGGGATGATTATACTTTGGTCCTATGATTCTTTCTTGAATTTTTCGTGCTTTAACTAGATGTAAATTGGGCGCGCGAAACTATGATGGCTGCAACATTTTGCTAGAGATATGGTTTTTGGAGAATTTTTATCATCATCTTACGATCACTGATTTTAGGGAGCTATGGCCCAATCATACTTATGATCACCAGAAAAGAATTGACGAATGTGACTTACCAGAAGGGATTGATGTTCGGAAAGAACTACTTCTTACTTTGTCCGCCAAACGGATCACTTGGAACTACGATTGGTTTTTCTCTAAAGAGGTCATTTGTGGGTCTGCATACCATTCTTATTTGGTACTGATAGGATTGGATGTTTTTCAACCCTATGCTCCACTTTGGGTAATGCTCCAGTTTGCATGACTACAAGAGGTGCCACCAACCCGAGATATGAGGAAGTTCTGTTATGATTTTTGTAAAGATAAACCTCACGACGAAGAAGAAATTATGAAAATTGGGTATGCAAGTAAAGTCTCTGAGTTGAATGAGATGGTAGAAGACCGAGATTGTGGAGAGGTGACCCCTTCATATATTACATAGTTTCATGACCCTTCATCGTTTAAATATAGGCCTGAGGGGTCGAACATGAGGAGACATGATCAAAGAACTATAGAAAGGATAAAAGAGGAATTGGAGCATTCTCAGATGACCATAGCCAAACAACAAGCCCAGCAGCAAGCCGGAGTCGCTCAGATTCATTTAAATATTGTTATAAATCTGCCTTACGGTTCATGGATAAAGATCTAAAACATGCTAAAAATGAGGCAGCCTGCTTAGAAGAAGAACTGGAAAACACGATTGGTTTAGTTAGAAGAGTTGAGGCGAACAAAAATGTTGAAATACATAAGTTGCAAGAAGACTTGAGCTTCATTGAAGAGGATGCGCACCAACAACAGCTGGAGTATTATCAGTAGAAAGAGCAGTTTGAAAGAGAAAGGGCACACTTCATATGCTCAAAGGGTCAGCTTCATGCACAATTAGAAGAAATAAAAAGGCAGAAAAGGGGTCATTAGTATGCAGATTTTGAGGTAGAGCAGCGTCAATGGATGATTGAGATAGGTGTGTTAAAATTTCGCATTGAAGAAAACGGGAGGCTCAGATGCTGCACACCCTCAACACTACCCAGATGTGGTTGCAGAATTTTCACATGAATATGGGGCAAGCCAGAGAGCAAGTACTTCGATTGGCAGAGAAAATATCGTATATTCATGATGATCATCGCCATCTAAACAATGAGAAAGTTGGTCAACAAGCACGTGCCCTCGTCCCACAGTTGCCAGCAGTGTTTCAAAATTTGTACGAGACTTTGGGGGGAGAGTGCAGGCCAAGAGATGCAGATCATTGATGATATCAGTTTAAGCAAGAAGATAATTAAATATTAAAGTTTTAGTATAGTCAATTAGCTTTTAGTTTCATTTTCGTTTGTCGCAGTTTTAATTTTATATTTGGAGACTTTTATTCTTATCAAAGTTTGTTTTATTCCATTCATGTTTATGTCTTTAGAGTCATTAGAGTCAGTTTCTATATATTTCCTTTCTCTCGTTGTATATATATAAAAAACTATTTGAAAATGAATGAAAAATATTTTAGTTTATTTTATTTTATTTTTATAAAAAAAATATTTTAAAAAAATCATCAAAATTGTTATTGTTTTCCCCTGAACTACGTAATGGTCTGATTCATGCAGCGCCATAATACGTAGGCAATCCCCATCGGATGCGATCATAGCCATAAAAAATTAAAAAAAAATAATAATTAAAAAAGAGGGAAAGAAAAGTGTACGTTAAATTCAAGATGAACATAAACCAATAAGCCGGGATGAAGCATGAAGTCTTCCAAACTCATTATAGAAATGAAAATGACATTAGGTGCATGACATATAATGTGTGATTAATATCTGCGAAACACCTAACTCTGACACGTTTGTTGTTTGTTTAATAAAGATAAAGTTAAACAGAGGTGGTTGGTTTGTGGTTTAAACTGGAGAGTCACCCTTACAACACGAGATCAAAAGGAAAAAGTAGAATGACAAACAACAATGAGAATGAGTCAGATAATGATGATGTCCATGGACAGTTGGTCGAACAAGGTACGGGACTGGGTGAAGATGTAAAAGTGTTGAAACAACAATTGGCAGAGATGTACCAATAGGCCTTCGAATAATTTTCATAATGTGGCAGTTGCAAATAAAGTGCCCATCTCCATAACAAGTAACCCATTATACCAACCTGGATTTAGTCTGAGCATTAACCTTCCCACTATCCCTAGTACCTTCATTCCACGTCCTTCGGCCGCACCCCTCAGAAATGACCCACCTACTGTAATCATTGTCCCTACTTTCATTATTCCTCAACTGGATCTCGCTCAAAATATCAACAAAGATCCACAACTGAATGCTCACAATGGCCAACATTACTATCCATAACTGACTTTCAAGGTTCCAGATTCATACAAGCATACTCCTTAGAACGTATTCCCAATTGAGATCAAAAAGCCCGACAAGAATATGGAACAATAGGAAATGACCAGAAAAATGAAGAGCTTGGAACAAACCATGAGAAACATACAGGGTTTGGGAGGCCACAAGAGTGTTTCGTTTAATGATCTATGCATGTTCCCCCATGTTCATTTGTCACCCGGCTTCAAGATCCCCAAGTTTGACAAGTATGATGGGAATGGTGATCTTGTTGCCCATTTGAAGATATATTGTAACCAATTGAGGGGAGTAGGAGGCAAAGAAGAATTACTCATGGCTTATTTTGGGGAAAGTTTAACAGGAATTGCTTTAGAATGGTTCATAGATCGAGACATCTCTCACTGGCATGTTTGGAATGACATGTCGCAAGATTTTGTCCAACAGTTTCAGTACAATATTGATATAGTGCCAGACCGCTCCTCTCTCTTCAAAATAAAAAAGAAAGCAACAGAAAACATCAGAGAATATGCAATCAAGTGGAGAGAGAAAGCTTCTAGGGTCAAACCACCAATAAAAGAGGCAGAAATAATTGACTAGTTTCTCCAAGCCCAAGATCCTGATTACCTCCATTATATGTTGGCCGCCATTGGTAAACCTTTCGCTGAGGCGATTAAGATTGGTGAAATAGGTGAGAATGCCATGAAGTAGGGAAAAATTATGAGTCAGGAAGCTTAAGGCGACCAGGCAAGCAATTCAAAGAGGGTCAGGAAGTTTCGAAAATCGAAAAAAGAAGGAGGAAGGATCCATGATGGAATCTGGGTTCGGGGGAGTTCAAAGAGGAATAGTTCCTTCTTATGTGCAATTCTAACAAGGAATATCCAATTCTTCTCAACATTACTATCCGCCTCAGGGTCCCCGATACTCAGTTCCCCCGCACCAATACACCGTGTTTAATGCTCAGGCTTATGTCACGCATCCCAATCGCCAACAATGGCAGGCACCAATTCCACAAGGCTCCCGTAAACTGCAGCCGAATTTTCAGGCGCCATATAATCCTTGTCTCCAAAAGGAATATATGAGAGAACATAAGCCAAAGAAAGAGTTACCCCAATTGGAGAATTGTATACAAGCTTATTTCAAAAATTTATGTATTTGTGATTGATTGAACATATCATGCCACGTTATGTGAATCCAAATTCAAAAGGTTTTGACTCAAATGCAAAATGTGAGTATCACTCTAACACCCAAGGTCATAGTACCGAATATTGTTGGACGTTAAATAAAGCCATTTAAGATTTAATTAAAGCAAAGGCAATTGTGGTGACAAACAATGAGGATACTCCTAGTATCACTAAAAACCCACTCCCAACTCATAATAATACACATTTTATTGGGATGATTTGTGATGATCAGGATTATAAGCAGTCTGGCAAGATAGAGATGGTTGTTGGAACCATAGGGAAAGAACCAAAAGTGATAGTAAGCCCACTGTAATTGGCACCGTTGATTGTAAAAGGTGCGAATTCTAGCTTGAACATGGCAGGTTTGGGAAAAACGATTCTCTATGTCCTTGGAATCACAAAAAGGTTGAGGTTCAATTGGGTGCGCTCAAACTTTACATCCCTGGAGGCATTCAAAAGATCGTTCCGAATAATAGTTTGAGAAGTATAACAGAGACAGCCGTGATCCGACATGTTGCACAATTCCCAGTGACAAACACGAAAGCTATTCCTTGGAATTATAACAAGACTGTCATGACATACAGAGGAAAAGAGATATTTGAAGAAACAGATGAAATGAAGGGCTTGACCCGCTCTGGAAGGTGACACTCACCAGAGGAATTGAGAAAAGCTAAGCAAGCTAGGGAAAGTCACTTGCCCGTGAAAGAACCCACTGCAGAAAAAGAAGCAGAGGAATTCCTTAAGAAGATGAAAATGCAAGACTACTCAATCATTGACCAACTAAGGAAAACCCTTACTCAGATATCTTTGTTATCTCTGCTTTTGCACTCGGAAGAGCATCGTCGTGTGTTGACCAAAACTTTGTACGAGGCATATGTGTCAGAAAATACAACAATGAATCAGCTAGAAAAAATGGCCGAAAAATTCTTTAAAGTAAATAAAATTACTTTCAGCGATGATGATTTGTCTGAGGAAGGGGTTGCGTACAATAATGCTTTGCATCTTATGGTCAAATGTGAAGGGAACTACATAAAAGGACTCATGATTAACGGAGGCTCAAGTGTAGATGTATTCCCTCTTTCTACTCTACAACAGCTGAACATTGGCACTAACAGAATTCGAACTAGTAATGTTAACATCAGAACTTTTGATGGTTCAAGAAGAGACACTATTAGGGAAATCGAACTCACCATGACAATCAGCTCGGTTGATTATAACATTGTCTTTCAAGTGTTGGTGTCACGACCCCAATCCTAAGCCGACCGTGATGGCGCCTATCGTGGAACTAGGCTAGCCAATAATCACATATTTACAGTTTCTTTCAAAATCCCAACAAATTTCAAGCATTTCATAAAATATACAGAATTTACTAAATACATTAGGCCAATAAACGATACAACCAACCCCAAAACCCGGAGCCAACATGTCATGAACATCTAAGATAAATATGCCAAAAAGGTATACTATTATAATACAAAACCTCCAAATAAATAGCTAGATACAACAAAGAAGGGAAACAGAGATGTTGCGGACGCTGAACAACTACCTCTATATCCCGCACTCTGTTTCCGCACGGAATAGATAGCTAATGTTCGGTATCTGTACCTGAATCTGCACACAGGGGTGCAGGGAGTAATGTGAGTACGTCAATTCAGTAGTAATGAAAATAAATCAAGTCTAAGCGGCAAGAAAACACATAAGAATCAATATCATCAATTGACAATATGCACAACCTTTCTTTCCAACAGTATATACATAGATATATGAAATCATCATGCCTTAAAACAAACTTCAGAAAAATCCTTTGAAAAATATGTATTTTCAACAATTTCAGACTCAAAGATTTAGTGTGAAAATGAAATAAATAATAAGTAGCCCCTCAGGCAAAAACATGAATCATAAATCGCCCCTCAGGCAGAACATCGCTCAGCACCTCACAGCCTCTCAGTATCAGCCCCTCGGGAAACCTCACGGTCACTCATGCCTCCAAATCACTCATCACTCGGCACTCGGCACTCAACACTCAGCACTCAGTAGGTACCTGCGCTCACTAGGGGTGTGTACAGGCTCCAGAGGGGCTCCTTCATCCCAAGCGCTAATATCAAGCCACCTCGTGGCGTATCATACCCTCACAATCAGGCCCTCGTCCTCACTCAGTCAGAATCTCTCAAAAGCCCCTTGAGTGAATCAGTAAAACGGGGTACTCGACTCAAAACATCATTTTTAAATCTCAAAGTAGTGTAAATCAGGCTGAGTTTCGGAAAACAATAATCACAATGTGACTGAGTGAAATCATCAATAACCAGTGAGGAAAATAGCAGTAAAAATACCCCAAGGGGTTTAAACAAGTCGGCACGAGGCCCCAAACATGGCTTATAGCCCAAATATAGCAATAATCTTTAGAACACAGTTTAACATATGATTTAGAGAGTAAAATACGCAACTCAATAGTTGCCGCGGAGAGGACCAAGTCCAATCCAAAAATCAGTGCGCGCCACATACTCGTCATCCGACATGTGCGCCACTCTAAAAACAGTGAGAAATATGAAGTCCGGGGTTTCATACCCTCAGGACAAGATTTATAACCATTACTTACCTCTACCGGGCCACAATACTAATCTGTGATGCTCTTGCCCCTCAAATTTGCTCCCGATTGCTCCGAATCTAACCAAAACAAGATTAACATCATCAATATACGCTAAAGGAACAAAACCCAATCGAAAACTATCAATTTAGACACAATTCTCGAAATTCGGCCAAATCCGAGCCCCGGGCCCACATCTCAGAATTCGATAAAATTTACATCACTAGAAACCTCGTCCTCCCACGATTCTACACATACCAAAAACACCACAATCGGACCACAGTTGCCTTCCCAAATCACCAAAAGAATTTTCCAATCCTCCACCCATTTTTCCAAAACTTTTTCTACTTTAATCCTTCAAATTACAAGCCTAATCCGAACAAAATAGCATAGAAACGACTTTAATAATCCGGGAACTTACCTCCACTGAAGACCTATGAATTCTCTCTTAAAATTTCCCTCAAATAAGCTCCAACTGCATGCAACAAAGGTAGAATGAACAAAATTTCACGAAGGCTTTCTTTCATACTGTTCTGCACAGCAAATCCGCACCTGCGGTCCCAGGTGCGCACCTGCGAAATCCCACTAACGAACTAATTCTCGCATCTGCGGCTTCGCAGGTACGACCAACTCTTCGCACCTGCGGACTCCTCCTGCCTCGCCTCCTTTCGCACCTGCGCATGGGCCTTCGCACCTGCAGCGTCGCACCCGCGGCGTCGCACCTGCAGCTACTCATCCGCAGGTGCGGCCAACACCAGAAACTTTACACCACCAGCCATTTGCTACAATTTCCTAAGTTCAAAAATCCGCCAACCATTCGAAATCAATCCCGAGCCCCTCAGGTCCCCAACCAAACATACCAACACACCCCAAAGCATTATTCAAACTTATTCGAGCCTTCAAAACACCAAAAACAACATGAAAACACCAAAATTATATCAAATTCAAGCCTATGAACTTTGAAACTTCCAAATTTTGCCAACGACGCCGAAACCAACCAAAACATTCCCGATTGACCTGAAATTTGCACACATATACAAAATGACGTTACGAACCTATTCCAACTTCTGGAATTTTAATCCGACCCCGATAGCCTATTTTCCATTGCCGACCAGAAATTGTCAAAAACTAACTTTCGCCAATTCAAGCCTAATTCTACACGGGACATCAAAACTTCATTCCGAACACACTCCTAAATCCCAAATCATCTAAAGAAGCTATCCGAGCCATAAAATCAACATTTCTAGGTCGTTTACCAATAAGTCAACTCTCAATTGACTTTTTCAACTATTAAGTTACTTTAAAAGACTAAATACCTCAATTCTCACCATGACCACTCCGAACCCAAACCAACTGACCCAACACAACATAAAAAGGCTAGGCAATATAAGATAACACATAAATGGGGGAAATGGGGTAAATTTCACGGAACGACCGGTCGGATCGTTACATCATCCCCCTCTTAAACAAATATTCGTCCTCGAACGGGTCTAGAAACATACCTGGAGTATCGAATAAGTGAGGATATCTGTCCCGCATCTCTCGCTCGGTCTCCCAGGTGGCATCCTCCACCAGTTGTCCTCTCCACTGAACCTTCACTGAAGCTATATCCTTAGACCCCATCTTTCTGACCTAATGAACCAAAATAGCCACTATCTCTACCTCATAAGACATATCACCCTCGAGTTGAACCGTGCTGAAGTCCAAAACATGAGACAGGTCACCAACATACTTCCGGAGCATCGAAATATGGAACACTAGATGAATACTCGATAATCTAGGAGGCAAGGAAAGTCTATAAGCCACCTCCCCAATTCTCGAAGTACCTCAAATGGCCCAATGAACCTGGGACTCAACTTTCCCCTCTTCCCGAACCTCATAACACCCTTCATGGGGGACACCTTCAGTAATACCTTCTCCCCAACCATGAAAGACACATCTCGGACCTTCCAGTCCGCATAACTCTTCTGCCTAGACTGCGTCGTACGAAGCTACTCCTGAATTAACTTCGCCTTACCCAGCGCATCCTGAACCAAGTTTGTGCCCAATAGCCTAGCCTCGCCTGGCTCAAACAAACCAACCAAAGATCTGCACCTCATACCATATAAAGCGTCATATGGAGCCATCTGGATACTCGACTGATAGCTGTTATTATATGCAAACTCCGCTAGTGGC
>ML323421.1:6460-59521 GCA_005239505.1 Nicotiana paniculata | reverse complement strand
GGAATTCTAGGGCGGCTAGGGTTTTTAGAGAGAGGAGAGAGAGAGAGAGCCGGGTGGAGGGGGAGGGGTTAGGATTTGTGAAATGAAGGGGGTGGGGTTTGATTTGGACATATATATAGCTTAGGGGTGTGGGGTTCGGAACCGTTGGATCGAAATGATCCAACGACTGGGGTTTATTGGGGGCGAAACGGTGCTGTTTGGTAGTTATGGGGGACAAGCCGGGTTAAGGGGTTTGGGCTGGGTTGTTTGGTGTTTAGGGAGAAAGGATTTGGGCCTAGGCAGCTCTGGCCAAGGTCTGATTTTAATTTTCTTTAACCAAAAATCAATTAATTAAATTCAACTCTAATTTAAACCAAGGGATGTAGTAATTAACTTAATCCTTATTTATTTACAGATTAATCAAGAATGACACGACCAATTCTATATTCCTAATTCAACCCGTGTTTTATCGAATAAAAGATGATTAATTTCTGTAGTAATTAGTTATTAAAAACCACATTACGTTAGGTATTTGTCTACCATTTAAATAATTATAACCAATAACTTCATAATGCAGAATTTCAATGATTTTGAAAGATGAATTATGGATATGCAAGCAATGCAGATAATTCACAATTAATTACTGAAGAATCAATCAATATTCATAGAATCAATTGATTTATTGGGACTTTTATAGGACGATATGGCGAGTAAAAATCACATGCTCACAGCTATTTATTGGGATTTTTATAGAACGATACGACGAGTAAAAATCACATGCTCACAGCTGGCGCTTAACACAACTTTCTAGGCAAGCCAACACTTAACAATAGATAAAAAACAAGAGTAACAATTAACAACATAATAATATAGAATAAGAGAAGAACTCATAAATACATGATAAGTCTAAAATAAACCTCGATTAATCAACCTCCCAAGATTTGGTGTCACAGAGTACATGAGCTACTAAGAATACTCAATGTTTTCAAGAAATACAATAGTGTCTGGCATAATAAACAACAAGTAAAAAAATAAAAAAATGACGCTAGGGTCTGCGGATGAGTGTGCAACTCTACCTCGAGTCATCTATTTGGTAACGACTAAGCACCTCTCAGGACCCGTGGGTGCCAATGTTCGAATCTGCACAAGAAGTGCAGAAGTGTAGTATGAGTATAACCTACCCGATGTACTCAATAAGTATCAAGCCTAACCCCGACGAGATAGTGACTAGACTATGACAAGACACATACCATATAAACATGTACTGTTGATAAGCAACATGAATAGGAATAGGGATAATAATAATGGGAGTAAAAGGCACAAATCAATAAAAGGACTCAATGACATAATAACCACATTTCTCGAACAATACAATCAAAATCCTTTTCAGCAGCTCAACTCAATGTGGGAGAAACAATACTCATAAATAATACAACCAAAACCCACAAGGAAAGATTATATCACAAACAATACTAGGATTCATAATATGTATGTTGTGGCGCACAACCCGATCCAACACACCGAAACACTATTGCAATAGCTACTCGATCTCATGGCCATACTATTATTGTGGCGAGCAACCCAATTCTTATAATAATATTTTTGCGGTGTCAACCTGATCCAACATATTAGTTCACTAGAATCATCCAACAACACATCCAAACATAGCGAGTTTCAAAGTAAAATGTCTAGGAGAAAAGATAAACCTAATTCATTAAGAAAAAGATGTACACTAACAAGGAATAAAAGGCGATCCAATATCCAAAAGCTAGTCTCACACATGTATCTCGATGAGGACTCACACAAGGTCAATAACATGCGCACACTCAAATAGCCGCACAATCTGATATAGCATAGAAGAACAGGGCATGAAAGGAGTAAAGACATGTAACAAATAAAGACATGTACCAAGTAAGGGTATGAAACAAGTAAAGATATGTAGCAAGTAACGACATATAGCAGGTGAAAGTATGTGTCAAGTAAAGGAAAATATCAAGTAAAAGCAGAAAATAACTAAAAGCTTGAATAAATTGGTTTATCTGCATGCTTTAACCCATGACAACACATATACACTCGTTACCTTGCATATATGTCGTCCCCAATACATAGAACACGTAGCAAAAAGTCTAATCACATCCAATTTTCCTCAAATCAAGGTTAACCACGATATTTACCTCTTTCAGGAACCAAATCAACAATCTAACATAGTTTTTCCTTTACCACAAGCCTCTAAACAACTCGAATCTAGTCAATTAATGCCAAAATAAGTCAAAATAAGCTTTAGATATTATCCTAGTATCAAAGTAGTTCGATCTTTAACACATTTGAAAAAGTATACAAAAACTCAACCTAATCTCACTTGTGCAAAGTTTGAAATTAAGATCAAATTCCGATTACCCATTCATCCCCGAGTTCAAATATGTGATTTGCTTCAAAAAACCTCAAATCGAGGTCTAAATTTCAAAAATATAAAATCCTAGTCTGCCAAACAATCTTATATCTACTTTATGAAATTTTAGATTTAGGGATAAAAATCTATGAAAAGTGATGAAAATTAATCAAAAATAAGTTAAAGTTACTAATCCACGAAGATAAGGAGAATTTCTCTTAAAACAATTACCTCTAGATGAAGTCTAGTCTGAAAAATAGAATAAAATAAACTAATGTCGAAATTCTCTATTTTCATCTAACTGTAGATGTTGGAATTGCGAACTCATGATCAAAATTTCAAAGCTCGATAATACGAACCAAGGTTCGCAATCCAACTATGTCTCCTAAGATTAAAAGTCGTAATTGCAACATGGGGATCTCAAATGTAGTAGTCACAAATGCGACGTATTTGTGAAGCTGACCTTCCTCTCAGACATGTTGTAGATGCGAGCTAAACTTCTTAAATGCGAAGCTACCCTTACCTTCCCATGTATTAGAAATGTGAATAGCACTTGCAAATGCGAACCTCACATTTTCAAGCTGGTTATCACAAGTGTAATGACTGCAGCACCAACAATACCAAACTTAGCAAAATCGAGCCGAAACTAATATGAAACTCGCTTGAGCTTCTCGAACCCAATTCAAACATTCGAACAAGTATAATAACATCATACGAACTTGGTCTTAAGCTCAAAACATCAAAATAACATCTACAATCAAGAATCAAATATCAAAACTCAAAGATTTCAAAGTTCATAAACTTATTTTTTTAACTTTCCACATAATCGCCGAAACGGTCTCGGGTCACCAGTTCGATATTATGAACCTACCGGAATCATCAAAACACCAGTCCGAGGTCACTTACCAACAATGTTAAGCGTGGTCAATTCCAACAACTTTTAAGTTTCAAAAACAAGTTTTCTTTGAAAAATCACATTTAAACTCTTAGAAAATCAAAACGGACGTTTCACGCAAGTCATAAATTATCAAATTAGGCTATCAAAGTCTCAAATTATGAGACAAAAATCTAGAACTAAAAATGACCTATCGCTTCGTTATATTCTTCCCCTCTAAAAGCAATGTTCATCCTTGAACGAACATAAAAATGTATTTAAAGTGATAAAAAATGCGGATACCTACTCCTCATATCAGACTCGGATTCTCGAGTAGCCTCCTCAGTCGGCTGCCCTTTATAAAGCACTTTATTGGAAGAAATTTCTTTAGATCTCAACTTTCGAACCTGCTGATCTATAATAGCTACTATCTCTTCTTCACAAGCAAGATTATCATCAAGGTGTACTGTGCTAAAGTCCAATTGCGACTTATCTTTATGATACTTTTGAATCATACAAATATGAAATATCGAATGTACACCTGCTAGGCTGTGAAGTAATGCAAGCCTATAAGAAACCTCTATAACTCTCTCTAGATCTCAAATAGGCTAATGAACTTTACTCTCAGCTTGACCCTCTTCCCAAATTTCATAACGCCTTTCATAGAGAAAGTACATTATATGACAATTGCCTTTATTGTCAACTTGCCCTTCCATATAAGCCACATCACGGATCGTGTACGAAGATGATCCTGAATAAACTTCATCTTATCTAAGGAATCACAAACTAAGTCCATAACCAACATCCTAGCCTCACCAGGCTTAAATCAACTAATAGGAGAATGGCACCGCCTACCATATAAAGCCTCATACGACGCCATCTGAATGTTAGACTAGTAGTTGTTGTTTTAGGCAAACTCCGCCAATGATAGAAACTGGTTCCACTAGCATCTAAAATTGATAACACATACTCTCCCACATATTCTCAAGGATATGGATATTCCGCTCGGACTAACCATCCATCTGTAGGTGAAATGCGATTCTCAACAACAATTGTGTGCCAAACTTTCACTGAACGGCTCTCCAAAAGTGCAAAGAGAACCATGCCACGGTCTTAAATGATTGAAATGGGAAAACTATGCAAATGAACAATCTCTCTGATGTAGATCTTAGCCAACCTCTTCGAAGTGTATGAAGTCATCACCCGAATGAAATATGCGGATTTGGTCAATCTGTCCATAATGACCCAAATAGCATGACACTTCTTCAAAGTCCATGGTAATCGTACCACAAAGTGCATCGTAATGCGCTCCCACTTCTACATCGGTATCACTAACCTCTAAGTCAAACCACCAGGTTTTTAATGCTAATACTTGATATGCTGGAAATTCAAGCACCATGAGACATGCCCAACAATGTCCATCTTCATCTTCCGCCACCAGGAATGCTGATTCGAGTCACGATACATCTCTGTGACGCATGGATGAATAGAATAACGTGAGCTATGAGCCTCCTCAAGGATAAACTTATATTATGCATAATATTTTCATCTTATCAGTTAGTATAAATCCACTTTTATTAATGGTTATTTGGAATTATTTTTTAGCTGACATAATAATATAAAGTATGAAAATTAAAATCTTTCCAATTTAAAGGGAATGTAAACCATTGAGAGAATTATTGTTCAAGCGAGTCGGGAGCGAGAAAGCGCGAGCTAAGGGCAGCTCAATAAAATTAACGGCTGATCACGCTCAAATCCACACTCAATATTAAGTGGAAAACGATCGTTGCAATAATAATACCCAACTTGAGTCGTGGTCGAATTCCTCAGGAGTTTACAATAAGGTAAATACTTGATGAGAGAACGTGAAATAACCATATTGTACTTTCAAATAAGAGGGATGATTGTTAACTAATTTTGACAGCAAGAATTTAGACTAAGTAAAAACAACTATGGAGTAAATTATTTTTTTGGTGCTTTTATCAATTGAGGAAAAGCCTAGAGATGTAACCCCACCTAGGTGTAAACTTAATGCGTAGGCTAAGTTAATATTTTTTTTATTGATCGGGGTGTATTATGACTCTCAATTATCAAGTACCCACTCAATACCCCTCAGTCATAAAGTTGCTATGCCCAAATTGGATTTCTCGAGGCCAAATGGGTAGCAATCTAAGCAATTGATATGAATCCAAGTAGGGTTCTCCCTGTCTCTAATTCAAACCCTTTAATCAAACTAGCCAAAAATTTAACTAGCTCAATTTCTTGTTAGCCAAGTTTTCCTAGACTAGATTTTTCTTTCTCAAGTAAGAGCTAAGTCAAATAGACATGAATCATTGTTTGAAACCATTAATTCTAGATATAATACATAAACAAGGCTAAATACTAAACACTCAATCATACACAAGCATTAGTTTTAACAACTCATAAGTTTTACATACTAGGGTAGGGTCACAACCCTAGATAAAATCTAGGAACTCATACTAATTGATATAGAAGAATAATGAGAAGAAGTAACTGAAGACATAAAACTAGAATTAAAGTGTAAAATTAACGGGTCTTCTCTAATTGTTCCTCCAAATATCCCAAAATAGCTAAATATAACCACTACCTGCTGCTACAGTACAAAATTTTTCCTAAAACGTGTTTTCCGTCTATTATAATGTCCAAAAATTCACTGACATAAATGCCCTTCAGGAGGTTCTGCGGCCGCACAATTCCATGTGTGGACTGCACTTTTCTTCTGCTCTTGCATGAGGAGGAAAACTACGACCGCATAATTATCTCTGCGGCTGCAGTTCAGCTTCTGCGGCCGCACAATCTGGTTGCGGACCGTATTTTCAAGAGGCTTCACATTTGGTCTTTTGCACATTCTCTGAACTTTGCCAAACTTTGTCAGTGCGACCAGCATTTGTGGCCGCACAATTTGTGTTGATACCCAATTTTGCCCTCATATTTTTGCAAATAGTATATATATTTTCAAAATGTCATTTTGAATCATTATTTATTTACAATTATTATACATGTATTTTCTATAATGTTTCGCAATTTTTAGAGCTTTAAAATCAATTTTCTTGAATTTAAATTACCCAAATATTTATTAATTATCCTTTAAATTATTTGTGGTGACCTAATCATCCAAATTTGTTATTTTATACCCACATATATGTTTTAAAATATTTTAACATCATTTTATATAATTACTTTTGTATTTTTAGCTATTTACGTAATTTTGCAATAATAACCTATATTCATGCATAATTACGTCTTATATACATTATTTGTGCCAAAATGGCATTTTTATATTTTTATAATGTTAAGTTATTATTTTTCAATCATTTTAGTGCATAAAAAATATTTTATTATTTATTATTAATTAATTTTATTTAAACAAGTTTGTATTTAATATATAGCCCAAATTGTACCAATTTTGGACCACATTAGTGAGCCCAAAACTGCCCAAACCTTAGCCTAGTCCGCCCTAGCCCAAACCAGACAACCCGCTCTCTTAAACCTCCTTATCTCCCTTCGATCTTGGTCATTGATCTCAGATGATCAACGACCCATAATAAAACCCTACTCCCTCTTATATCCAAACCCAAACCCTAAAGACACATTTCCCCTGCCTAGCCGCCTCATTATTCTCTCATCTCTCCACCCGCCTCTGGTAAACCCTAGCCACAATATCCCCAATATTCTCCGATTCCAACCCAAATATGGAATCAATCAATGATTTACTAACCTATTTTGTGATACTCCGCTATTATACGCATGTCTATGGTGTTACTTAGTTCTTGCCCTAATTTTGGCAAGAACTACTTCTCAAGAACGAGACCGATTTATTTTGATTTTGTGAAGATTTGGATGATCTTTCGTCTGTATACACGCTACAATGAACGATTCTTGCATTATTGGTTCGATTCAAGGCCGTTGGACCTAGCTAGGGTTTGAGATTTTCCTTTTCCCTTACTGATTTTTGATTGCATGTGATATTCTTTCTTTCTTGTGTTTGACTGATAAATTTTCCTTGTTTGTTCGTTTAAATCTGCTTCTATATAAATCCCTCCCCAATTTCCCCTCTAGGATGGAATTTTCACTGCTATTGCACTCACTATATTTCCCTCACTTGTTCACTTCCTCTGAAACACTTTGGTCTTTGGCCGGCTGAAAGCCAAGGCCAGAATATTTTCAATCTCCTTCGGTGCAAGCACTACCCGGAGCACTTTCGATGCTTTTGTGAACTCTAAAGCATCGGAGACCTGGGGTTCTTGCTACCAGTATTCTAAACTCCTTATTATTTTGCTTGTTTAATTTCGCTGTCGGTTAGTGTCCTTAACTCTTGCAATGTTAACTGCTTTCCTTCTGCTTATCTATATGTGTTCTATGTGTTAGTGATGTTTAAATTCTGTAAGCATGATTCAGTTTGCTCGTTATTTATGAGTCCTTAATACTGTACTGTCATGATATTGTTCTATAATTCCCCTGCAATTCCATGTTCTTTGTTAGTTGAATTCATTAGGTTTCATCACATATGAGATGCTTTCGTTATTAGAATGTATTCGAGTTTTTCTTAGTTTGTTTTTAGACTAATGTGTGTCCTCTGCTATATCTTGCACTTATATGTTGGCATTCTAGACTTTGTGAAGTCCTCTTGTCCAATAAGATAGACCTCTGAGGCTATGTTGATTAATCGAAGCATGTTTCCATGCTTTGTTGCATGTTTGGTTTAGGATGAATTCTAGGAATTGTTATGTTAGTTCTTCCTACTATCTAGGCAATTGGGTGCAAAAATTTTGCTTGCTTTTCTCATTCCCTCTTAAGTGCTGCATGATCTCATGAGCTAGGAGGTTGCTGAGGTCTATAGTAGGCCATTTCTATTAGTATTGCCATGCTTCATGTGATCACTTTCATATGGAACTGCATATCTCTCAGACAATAACTGCTTCGAATAAGACTCGTTTAAAATTTATCTCTGACCCATGTTGGTTAATGTCTTGATTGCTGGGAATTAATATTTGTGTGTTTTTCATGTAACGTGGCCTTCCTCAATCTTCTTAATGAGTTCAACATACTACACCCTTTTCTCTGTTGAATAATTACTCGATCATGAACCTATGCTATTAGTTTTCTATGTCAAACTCACCCTGTTAAAGAGCTCTACTGATTTTCCTAGTTTTCATCTCCAAAACCTCTTTGTTTCTAAAATGCAAGCTCTAATATGCCTTATGTGAGTCCTGACAATATGTTTATGATTCTGTATCTATGTCCTAGAACCACTGTTAGTAGGTTTCAAAGCTGTATACTTGGTTGTCACACGTAGTTTGTTGATTTGTGTGGTTAAGTTGTTCATCTGTTATTGCTGGGTAAGAAGGTGCGTAGTGTGGATTCTTGTGTGAGTTTGAGTTGAGCAATTGATGTACTATGAGGTTTGGGGTGTATTTGGATCTGGGTTTGCTGCACGTATGGGGAAAGAACCTGCTGAAGGCCCAGGCTTTACTGGGTTATAGTATTTTGGGCCTGCTATGCACTGGGCCTATAATATTTTAATATGTAAATTTCGCACTTGTATTCACTAATTTTGGGGTCTGTAATAAATTTTTGTAAGCTGAACAGATGGGGAAATTAGAAAAAGGGGTAGGGTATTCTAATTCTCGTACAAATGGGTAGAAAGCATGCCTATAGGACCTATGTGTTCTACTTGTTATTTTTGCTTAGCATGTTTCTGTACACCGATAAACATCATGCCTATAGGAAATCACACACTCCACTCAACTTGTCAAATACATGTATACTATCCAAAGTATGTTAGTTTAAGCAAATGTTGTACCTGCTTCCATCTCTACTACTGTGTGCTATTGGAAAACATGTCTACAAAAATTGACATCTGTAATTGCTTGTTAGACAACATGCCTATAGGATCTAATAATACATGCCTTTGCTAATGCTCATCTAGATACCATGACTATAGGATTTTAACTAACTAATTAGTTGTTTCTGTTGCTTTTATTATACTTCCCTACCTAGATGACATGCTTATAGGGGATAGAGTATTATAAAATCAAGTTAGAATGTTGACTGTTAAAATCCTGCCTATAGAATACTCTCACTCGCCTAGAAAGCCTGTCTATAAAATCAATGCTGTTAATCCTGAGTTTTCTGAATAGTTGTACTGCCTCATTGCGCGAATAATTAGAGATCATGCCTATAGGGTTTGCAATACCTATAATCTACAAATTCTTTAGTCTAAAGCCGCAGTACTGCTTGTACAATACTAGAAATCAGAATTATAGAAACCATACTTATAGGACTTAACGGCTCTAATGTGCCTCAACTCTGAAACTGTATACTGCCCAATCTAATCGCGTGCATTCGTTGTTTTTGTGTGGAGGCTACCTTGGGCCTTTAACTGTCTTTACATTTTGTTTTGAATGTTCCCTAGTTTTATCATTTTGAGCAGCCTAAGTAAGTCTAGAACCACCCAAATAGTGGTCCAAAGCCTCCTGGACCACAAGCATGGGACGGGTAGTGCACTCGTAGGGTACGATTTAGAATTGAATTAGAGAGCTTTTAAGTAAACAACTTTAACAAAGTAATTGGGTTGCAGGAGATTATAGTCTATGCCCGCTGAATAATATGAGCAACCCCTATCTTAAGGGAGTTGCGAAGTATTATTTATGTTGCACGAGGTGGTCCTTTAGGCTAAAAAACTTAGGCCCCCCCCCCCCTCCTATTTTCCTTTTATTTACTTATTATTTGCTTAATATAAACTAATGTAAGTTATATCATTATAGTCATGAAGATTTGTACCGATTCTTATATGTTTTAATGAAACTCTTCGAGTTATTATCTCTCTTTAATTTATTTAATCACCTAGCCTAATTACATAATCCACGTAGTTTAAAGTTTGATGGGACCCACAGTTGTGGACCTCCGAGAGTGCCTAATGTCTTCTTTCCGAGGTAATTTGAGCCCTTACCCGATCTTTGGTGGCATATACTAGACAAACAGAGTTATTTGTAAATAGGTGCCCTAATGCACCTTAAATTAGTTAGATGAAGACTCTTCTCTTTTAATACCTATCTTCTATTCAAAAGAGTTGTCACACGTCGAAGCCCGCTTTCGCAAGAAAACTGGGCGCGGCAATTTGATGTACGAATTGCGCTTCTTCAAAATTCCTCAGAGGCCTCAGGGCTTCATCTGCGACCTCACTTCTATTTCTGCGGTCCGTATGATCATCTGTGGCCGCGTAATTACTTATGCAAACTGCATCTACTTGCACTTCTCCTTTTTGCCTTGTTGAGCTAGAATACTTCTTTTTCATTTAGATTTCTTCGTTAAGCTCCAATCCTTTAACATGTCTGCAATTTATCATTAGATTTGTAAACAAAAATCATTACTTTCGGACTAAAACTAAAGCAAGAAGGTACTAATAAGCGGTTAAAATCCACACTATCAACTCTCCCAAACTCAAGTCTTTGCTTGTACTCAAGAAAGTAGATTAGTTCCCACCTCCTCTAAGTGAAAGGTCATTTTAAAGAGTCCATTGTAAGTCATTCATACACAGTTGGGACCAACAATTACCCCCAATACTCATGTATTTTCAACAAGGTGACAAAACATATGTTACGTGCATATAACTTTAGTGTGACATCTGAGCTTCAAGAATCGACTTCAGTAATCAAGAACTTTTGTTTTATCATGCAAATCATGGTGGACTCCAAACTCTTCCTTCTATACCTTCCATTTTCCATGCTCAGTTCAAGAATTAATACTCAATTTTAGAGCAATAAATGATTCACTCTTCTCTCACAAAGGAATGTCACAAGTAAAGCTTCAAGTACCATAGACTTGCCCCTCATGTATATCTCCACTAACGTAAGCTCACTCGGTTTAAAATCAAGTAGAAATTCTTTCGGGTTGTAATGAAGGCTTTTTGGATTGGAGTACGATACTATATATGATAAGTGGTTACACCTTCCTTAAGCACTTCACTTTTCATTTCTTGGATCAAATTTACCAAACCCTTAGAGGCATTTTGTTTACCTTGAAAATGGTAATGACAATTATATTTGAATATGTGGTTCTAAAAATATGTGATTTATTTTTATAATAGTTGTTAGGCAATAGATGCTAAACGTGATCTAGAAGTAAGGAAAAGTAATGATATGCAAACCAAGTTGTGATAGGACAGGGTCTCGAGGTGGCCGAGGTGGCCGAGGTAGGGCCTCGAGGTCAAGCTATAAAGCCTAACAAAGGTCGGTCGATGGAGGAATAACAGTACGGAGGGCCTCGAGGATAACCCTTTATGATCAATAATGAGAAATAAATGAAGAACAATTAACGAACACAATAAATGAAAGGCAATAAATCCGTAGAACAAATGTTGAGTATGTTAAGAAGGTAGAGAATGTTCTTGTTGTATTCAATATTCATGTCCCTCCAAAAGTGACAAGAATCCCTTTTATATATGAGGAGTAATCTCATCATAGTACATGGATAATTATTATAAACAAATGCAGCTGGTACAACCATTTAATAGTTTGGTACGGATTTGTACCATTCTTGCAGACTTGGTCGGCTCCGGTCACGTGCTCTTGGGAATTTCCTGCCTTTCCACGATAGTCACTAATTTATACTGCATTGGGGTCAAGCATAATGAGCCTTCGATGTGATCCCTCGAGGGATATACCTCGGGATCAAACAATGAGTTCCACTTCAGGCTCCTCGAGGTCAATCATGGGGTGCCATAACGGTCCCGAAAATCGGACACCCCAATTTTGGCCGTGCACACATTTATTTTTCTTGGGGGCTAGAGAGACTTGCCATCACTCTTTATTGTTCATTTTATTATTTTTCTCCCTTGATGCTCGTACTATAGAGAGTTGCCTCTTTTTGCTTTCATCAATTTCCCCTTTTATTTTCGTTTTTGGCATTTTTTTTGTTCTTTCTTTTCTTGCCTTCTCTTTTTATGGAGATTATTTCTTTTCTCTATTTTTGGTGCCTTTATNTGAAATTTCTCATTTCCCCCCCCCCCCCCAAAAAAAAACTTATGCGTTGATCCACTTTAATTGATAATGCCAAAAGTTGCTCATCGGGGAAAGAGTCGTTGATTTCAAGGCCATCATGAGCCCCCCTACTCGTCCAAACGAGACAAGTGGTCCGCCCCTCAGTTTTCATTACCCTTATTGTATTGAATATCAATATCAAATTATTGCAACAAGAGTACACATCTCATCAGCCGAGCTTAGATTCCTTTTTTGTTATAAGATAACAAAGTGCTTCATTATTCGTGAGGACAATAACTTTGGCACCCATTAAGTACTGGCGGAACTTCTCAATTGAAAACACGATAGCAATGAGCTCTTTCTCCGTAACGGTATAATTGACTTGAGCACTATTCATGGTCTTACAAGCATTTTGTTAACACATTGCCCCAACACAACCCCAATCACTATATCATTTTCATCACACATGATCTCGAAGGATAAACTCTAATTTGGAGAGGTATGATAGGAGTAGTTGTCAAATTGAGATTCAATTGTTCAAAAGCTCTCATACAATCATCATTGAAATGAAACTTAGCATCCTTCTCAAGGATCTTACCCAATGGGTTCACCACTTTAGAGAAATTATTGATAAAGTGCGGTAGAAACTCGCATGGCCTAAGAAGCTCTGCACACCCTTTACGGAGGTGGGGTGGAAGCTAAGAAATAAACTCAATCTTTGCTTTGTCAACTTCAATATCATTCTTTGAGATCTTATGTCCAGGGACAATGTCTTCCTCATCCACGAAATGACATTTAGCCCAATTGAGCACCAAATTCGTTTCCTCACATCAAGCACCAACTTTGTCCAAATTTGCAAGACAATCATCAAAAGAATCTCCAACCACCGAGAATTCATCTACGAAGACCTCAAGGTAGTTCTCCACCATGTCCATGAAAATAGCCATCATACACCGCTAAAAAGTCATCGGTGCAAGGCACAAACCAAAAGGCATCCGCTTAAAAGCAAAAGTACCATAAGGACATATAAAGGTGGTTTTCTCTTGATCCTCCGGAGAAATAAGAATTTGATAATATCCCGAATAACTATCAAGGAAACAATACAAAGCACGACCGACCAATCTATCGAGTATTTGATCCATAAAAGGAAGAGGAATGTGATCCTTCCTTGTGACTTTGTTGAGCTTAAGATAATCCATGAAAACTCTCCACCGAGTGACTGTTCTTGTGGGAATAAACTCATTCTTCTCATTGGTAACAACCATCATGCCCCCATATTTAGGACACATTGAACCGGAGAGGTCCATGAACTATCGAAAATGGGGTAGACAACCCCGACATCTAGCCACTTAATAATATCCTTCTTGACCACTTCTTGTGTAGCTTCATTGAGTCTTCTTTGATATTCAATGGACGGTTTAGCGCCATCCTCCAACTTTATATTATGCATGCAAAATACGGGGCTTATATCCCAAAGGTCCACCAAAGTCTACCCAATAGCTTTCTTTCTCTTTTGAAATACCGCCAATGTGGAATCAGCCTACACGTTAGTCAAATAAGAGGAAAGAATAACCAGTAAAGTAGAGCGAGGGCCAAGAAATTCATACCAAAGGTGTGGTGGCAATGGTTTTAACTCCAAAGTAGGTGGCTCTTTAATAGAAGGATCTGTAAGAGGAGTCTTCCTATTCTCAAGATCCAAAGATAATTTGTAGGGTGCATAGTTGTAAGATCTCATTCCTTGTAAAGTGTTCACACATTCCATGAAACCATCCATCTCTTCATTATCAAAGTTGAGCAAAAAGGCTTCCAATATATCACCAAAATTGATAGCACTTGTATCATCAATAATAACACCGGTCAACAATCTACAAAAGAACACACTCCATTGCTATTTGGTTGACGTATAGACTTGCACACATGGAACACCACTTTTTCACCACCAATCCAAAAAGTGAGTTCTCCGGCTTCCATATCACAAAGATCCTTACCCGTTGCAAGGAAATATCTTCCAAGAATAATAGTCCCTTCATAATCAACGTCACAATCTAGAATAACAAAGTCCTCCAGAAGAATGAACTTATCAACTCGGACCAAAACATCCTGAATCAATCCTAACGGCCTCTTCATGGTACGATCGGCCATTTGCAACCTCATAGATGTGTGTCTTGGGTTCCTAATTCCCAAAGTTATAAACATCGAATAGGGCATCAAATTGAATCTCTCCCCAATATTACAAAGAGCTTTAGGAAAATCAACACTCCTAGTAGTATAAGGAATCATGAAAGCACTAGGATCCTCCAACTTAGGAGCCATGGAATAAACATTTGCACTCACTTGATTAGTGACTTTGATATTTCAAAATTTATCGATCTCTTCTTGGTCATAAGATATTTCATAAACTTGTCATAACCATGCATTTGTTCCAAAGATTCTACCAATGGAACAATAATAGAGAGTCTTTTCATCATTTGAATAAACTTCTTGAATTGATTCTCACCATTTTTTTGGCAAGTATTTGAGGATAAAAAGGCGGGGGCTCGGGAAAAGGTTCCTTAGCCTTTTGTACTACCGGTTCTGGTATGTCAATAATGTACTCCCTAGACGGGTTCACCTCTTCTTGAGTCTCCTCCATACTATCGTCAATCTCAATTCGAACCTCATCACTTGCTTGAACATCATTGTTGGGTATTTTCTCCTCTTGGATCACTTGGTCATCATCCACAAGTCGCCTTTGATTTGAGGTGGATAGATTCTCGCCTCTTCCACTTCTTGTGATAACCTCCATGACATGCCCCATATTGTTACCACCCTTTGGGTTTACCACCGTGTAACTTGGTAGTGTGCCCTTAGGACGAGTATTAAGAGCTTGAAAGATTTTCCCCATTTGAACTTTAAGATTACGGATTGAGTTGGTATGTGAGGCACATTGGGCATCCGAATCCGCATTCTTCTCCATCATTTTCTTAAATATGTTCTCAATATGGCCCATTTCATTGTTTGAAGAACTTGAACCATGGGAAGAATAAGGATTTGGGTTGCTACGTTGTTGATACATTGAGGGCCTTTGAAACCCGATCCCGATTTCCATGGTTGTTGTTGTTTCCCCAATTTCCTTAATTATTTTCACCCTAATTTCCTTGGTTGTTATCGTTGTGCCAATTTTCTTAATTGTTAGGACCCTAATTTCCTTGGTTATTTTGAGAATGCCATTGTTGTTGATTGGATCCTTAGAAATTACTCCCCTGCCTTTGATAATTGTTCACAAATTGTACCTCTTTTTCTTGCTCATAATAAGAATCATCTTGATCACAACTACCATCATCGTGTGCATAATTTTCCAGTTGGGATTGAAATTATGGACCCTTGGTCCTCTTCTTGTTTACCAACACATTTACCTTTTTCCATAGTATGAACTTGCTTAGGAGCTTGCACTTGATTAAGTTGGGCCTTAGCGAGTTGGGTCATAGTTGTTGTCAATTTGGCAATGGCTTGCCCATGGTCTTGCAAATCTTTATGAAGATTAACCATGCCGGGATCATGTTGGAGAACATTAGCTTGGGATTGCCAAGCTGAAGTAATTTCTGCCATCTCATCAAGAATTTCAAATGCCTATACATAAAGTGTTGTCATAAAGTTTCCTTCGGCCAATTGATTAACCATACATTGGTTTGTAGTATTAATATCATGGAAGAAAGTTTGTTGGACCATGTTGTCGGTCATATAATTGTTCGGGCACTCCTTCACCATTATTCGATACCGCTCCCAAATTTCATGCAAAGGTTCACTGGGATCTTGCTTGAAAGTCAATATTTCACCCCGAAGAGTATTCATGTGCCCGGGAGAGAAAAACTTAGCAATAAACTTTGCCGCATTCCAAGTATGGATAGAATGATTACGCAAGCGTTCCAACCAATCCAAAGTTTTACCCCTTAGAGAGAACGGAAAAAGCCTTAGCCTCAAATCATCTTCCGAAATATTTATTTGTTTCACTCCCAACATGTATTTACAAAGCCCTTCAAATTTTGACTCGGCGACTCGGTGAAATAACCTCGTTGCTCAAGATAAGTGAGCATCACATTGGTAATTAAAAAGTTTCTTGCCCTAATACGAAGGGGGACTATGAAACTTGCATAACCTTCATTGGACAAAATCTGATGCCGCGCCGCTTGTGGTTGTGGTGGTGGTGGAGGAGGAGGGGGGGGGGTGGAGACACATTGTCTTGTTGAACACATCCTCGACGATTTTGTTATAGAGATTGAGGCATTTCATCAAGTTGCTCCTCTTCGCTGTCCACCTCTCCCCATGGCATGTTTTCAAGTTTGTTGTTCGCCATTTGGTACCTACGATCACTTCTACAAATTAGAATCACGAAAGTAAAAGAAGATATTCCAAGAAACAAACTCAAGTATATAGCTAACACCGTAGAAACTACCTGACAATGGCGCCAAAAATTGATTACGTCAATATCCACACTCAATATTAAGTGAGAAACGATCGTTGCAATTATAATATCCAACTTGAGTCGGGGTCGAATTCCTCAGAGAGTTTACAATTGGTATTAAGGAAAATACTTTATAAGAGAACGTGAATTAACCAAATTGTACTTTCAAATAAGAGGGATGATTGTTAACTACTTTTAACAGTAAGAATTTGGACTAAGTAAAAGAAATTAGAGACTAAATTTTTTTTTTGTTTTTATCAATTGAGGAAAAGTATAGGGATGTAACCTCCACCTAGGTGTAAACCAAATAGGTATGCTAAGATAATGCTTGTTTTGTGGATCGGGGTGTATTATGACTCTCAATTCTCATGTACCCACTCAATACCTCTCGATCATAGAGTGGTTATGCCCAATTGACTTTCTCAAGACCAAATAGGTAGAAATCTAAGAAAGTGATATGAATCCAAGTCGGGTTTTCCCTATCTCTAGTTCAAGCCCTTTAATCAAACTAGCCAAAACCTTAACCAGCTCAATTTCTTGTTAGCCAAGTTTTCCTAGACCGGGTTCCTCTTTCTCAAGTAAGAATTAAGTCAAATAGGCATGAATCAATGTTTGCAACCATTAATTCTAGATATAATTCATAAACAATGCTAAATAATAAACACTCAATCATAAACAAGTATTAATTTTAACAATCCATAAGTTTTACACACTAGGGTTGGGTCATACCCCTAGATAAAATCTAGCTACTCATACTAGTTGACATAGAAGAATAATAAGAAGAAGTAATTGAAGACATAAATCTAGTATTAAAGTGTAAATTAATGGGGTTTCTCTAATTGTTCCTCCAAATATCCCAAAATAGCTAAACATAATCGCTAGTTGCTGCTACAGTACAAAACTTTCCCTAAAAAAATGTTTTCCGTCTATTTATAATGTCCAGAAATTCACTTACAAAATGCCTTCGGGAGGTTCTGCTGAAACGCAATTCCATGTGCGGATTGCACTCTTCTTCTACTCTTGCATGAGGAGGAAATCTGTGGCCGCGTAATTATCTCTGCAACTGCACTTCAGCTTTTGCGATCACAAAATTTGGTTGCGGACCGCATTTTCAAAAGGCTTCCCACTTGATCTATTGCATCTTCTCTGAACTTTGTCAAACCTTGTCAGTGCGACCATCTTTTGCAGCCGCACAATTTGATGTGCGAACTACGCTTCTTCAAAACACCTCAGATGCTTCAGAGCTTCATCTGTGGCCACGCTTTTATTTGTGCGGTCCGCATGATCATCTTTGGCCGCATAATTACTTCTGTGGATCGCACTTCTGCTTGCACTTCTCCTTTTTGCCTTGTTGAGTTGGAATACTCCTTTTTGAGTTAGATTTATTCGTTAAGCTCCAATCCTCAAACATGTTTGCAATTCATACAATTTCTTTGGATTTGGAAACAAAAATCACTACGTTCGGATTAAAATTAAAGTAAGAAGATAATAATAAGTTGTTAAAATCCACACTTATATTTGGCCTAAATCCAAATTTTAATAAGACACCTTATACTCTTTTTTAGTTAGAATGCACATATATATTCTGAAATGACATAAAGCCTTTAGCTTCACGTAGTATTATTATTTATATTAGTATGGGCAATTTAAATAACTAAGATATTATGCATGTATTTATAATATATTATCTTTGTTATTGTTGCACAAAACTATATTTACTAATATGAAGATTTAAGCAATTTAATACAAAGTTCGAAAATGTGTTTAATGTTTAGGAGTAGACGTTCTTTCTTTCTTTTCTTTATACACAAATTTTATACTTTTAAATTTTTTTTGTAAACTTTAGTATTGTTTAAATTAAAATAAAATTGTAAAATTCACTATAAAAAGGGTCTCAAAATTTTGAGGGCTTAAATCAAGGTGCTACTAGCCTCCCCTTTAAGCCACCAATCCACTCGTGGCGTTCTCGATCAAATTTTATAGAGTCTAAATTAAGTGAAGACAATAATGACAAAGAATATTATAGGTAATGAATGTGAATAAAGTTGGTTGAATATAATATTCGTGGGGCACTACTCTCAATGGAACTAGTGGCCTAAAATCATAATATATTAAAAGACGCTTAAACTTCTTTCATAGAATTTATATAATAATAAGATATAAAAAAAACCTACATGGTTTTGATATTGTAGTGAGAGTACGTCATGATATTGACCTCTTCCCTGTGGTATAAAGATATAGTATTAAGTGAAAATGAAAAAGGGGTGAGCCCAGTATTCATGGAGCTTTGAACCTTGCAACACTTGCTTCGGGAACTTTTTAGTTAAAAATATAGATACAAAAGAACTTGCTTTATGATCTAAGGATAAATTAAATATGACAAAAATAAATAGTTAATTTAGAGAATCTGAATTGAAATTAGAAAGTAAAATTGCGGGAAAAAAGAGAGAACATAAAAATCGAATTGATGAGAAAGCAAATATATTATTTAATTCGATGAGAAATTTTTTATATCTAATTAACTCTACCAAATNATATATATATATATATATATATATATATATATATATATATATATATATATATATATATATATATATATATATATATATATTATAATAATATAGTACACCTTATATTTGTGGGACTTAAATACTTGGGGGCCCTTGGCGCCAGCTGTTGGTACTACGGGAGGCAGTCCCTCAGCCATGCAACAATTATCATGTGAGAAAGAAATGTAAAGAGCATAGATCAAGAAGCACAAAAAAATTAAAGATCAATTAATTACAGTTAACTCAAAGTTAAATATCATTGACATGAATATAGTTGAGCAATTTAATCTGAGACAAGCTACATAGATTCAATGGAGATACTTTCCATACTTTGTTAATTTATTAGTTTCAATATAACTACTAGTACTTGTTTTCAAAGTTCATAGTAATCCTACCACAAAGTCCATAATAATGCGCTCCCACTTTTATTTCGGTATCAGTAATCTCTAAGTTAAAAGTCCTGGTTTCTAATGCTAATACTTGATCTGCTGGAAATTCAAGCACCATTAAACATGTCCAATAATGTCCTTCTTCAACTTCCGCCACCAGTAATGCTGCTTCGAGTTACGATACATCTTCCTGATGCCGGGATGAATAGAATATTTGTAATGACTCAGCCGGTCATTTTGAGAGTATGTGCGACGACCCGGCCGGTCGTCTTGAGAGTTCCCCTATTAAATGCTTTGCCCATATCTATTTTTTCTATTGTGACTTGCCGGGAGGTTTCTTTTCGGTTTTTGGGGTGTTTTGGGACTCTTAGCCCCTAAACGGGAGCTTAAGCCTTAAGATTTGAACCGTAGTCGGAATTATGTGAAGACGACTCCGGAATAGAATTTTGTCGGTTCCTTTAGCTCCGTTAGGTGGTTTTGGAATTAGCGGCGTATCCAGATTATTTTCTGGAGGTCTGTAGCTCATTTAGACTTGAAATGGCAAAAGTCGAAGTTTTGAAGATTTTGACCAGTAATGGAATTTTGATATCGGGGTCGGATTCTGATTCTGGAAGTTGGAGTAGGTCCGTAGAGTTGAATATGACCTGTGTGAAGAATTTGGGGTCAATCTGACGTGGTTTGATAGGTTTCGGCATCAGGTGTCGAATTTAGAATTTCAAGTTCTTTAAGTTTGAATCGGAGAACGATTCATGATTTTAGCGTTGTTTTATGTGGTTTGAGATCTCGACTAAGTTCTTATGGTATTTTAAGATTGGTTGGTATGTTTGATCGAGGTCCCGGGGACCTCGAGTGTGTTTCGAATGCTTAGTGGAATAAGTTTGGGACTTATGCAATTGCTGAAGCTGTTGCACCTGGTATAATCGCACCTGCACACTTTGGGCCGCAGGAGCGGAGCCGCAGAAGCGGTCATGGATCCACAGAAGCGGTTTTGGCCTTGTCCAGCTGGGGCTGCAGGTGGGGCGGTTGGTCCAAATAAGCGGATACGCAGAAGCCGTAGAGGACTGCAGGAGCGGGCTCGCAGGTGTGGCCTAGTGGTCGCAGATGCGGTCCCAACCTTTGTAAGTTATCTTCACACATGAGATAGATTTTTCGCAGGTGTGGGACCACACATGTGGTTGAAGGATCGCAGAAATGAGATCTCTAGCAGAAAATGGGCTAAGTTCGAGGGTTTGATTTCATTCTTTATTTTTGAACTTCAGAACTCGGAATTAGGCGATTTTTTGAGGAATTTTCAGAGGAATCTTTGGGGTAATGATTCCTAACTCGTTTTTTGTTGTATTTCATTAATCTATAGTTGTTTTATTCATTAAATGAAGGAAAATGGGAGAGAAAGTTGGGAAAATGCGGAAAAGTTCTTCAACTGAATTTTTGAGTTTTGATTGGGATTTAGACGTTAGATTTGAATAATTTTGGTACGAGTTAACTCGTGAGTGAATAGGTGTTCATATTTGGTCACATTTACTCGATTCCGAGACGTGGGCCAGGGGAGGCTTTTTAGGGCGAATTCCAATTTCTTGCTTTAGCTTTGATTTCAGTAGCTACATTAGTTCCTTGTAGTTATATTTATGATATGTAATTGACTTTGGCTAGATTTGGTCCATTCAGAGTCGGATATTCGTGGAAAGAGCATTGTTATAGATTGATTGAGCTTGGTTCGAGGTAAGTGTCTTGCCTAACCTTGTATGGGGGAACTCCCCTTAGGATTTGGTACTGTTTTGATATGTGAGCGCCGCTTACGTAAGGTGATGAGTATGTACGCGGGATAATTATTGTAAAACACGGTTTCTTCTAAGTAATAACATGTTTCCTTTTTATTTGAGTCATATCAGCATGTGTAGTATCTTGTTAGATTAGAATAGCATGCTTACTTTCCTTAATTGTTTATCTGAAATCCGTGCAGCATGTTTAGTGAATTGTTTTTCTTTTCCTTGAGTTGTACTTAGCCTAAATTGTAGGATTTTGTGTTGTAGTTGTTGAATTCTATTGTTTGAGATGTGTATTTACTTTGGGATTAAGGATTGGTATTCCGGGAGATCCCTCCCCCCCTTTTTTTTGTGTATTTACTTTTGGGACTACGGAACGGTATTCCGGAAGATTTCCCTGCATATTTACTTTGGGCCTGTGGAACGGTGTTCTCGGAGATCCCCCTGCTTTGCATATTTACTTTGGGACTACGGAACGGTATTCCGGGGATTCCCCTGCACATTTACGTTTGGAACTACTAGACGGTATATCGGGGATCCCCTGTTGTTATCTCTGTGTACTGAGCTGTTACTTTCTATGATTTTATTCTTGTTAAATTTCAGTCTTTATTTTACTACGATATTTCATTCCGCCTTGATTTATTTTATATATATATACTAGTAGGGACTTGACCTGACCTCGTCACTACTCGACCGAAGCACTTACTGGGTACCGTTGTGGTGTACTCACGCCCTTTCCTGCATGTTTTTCGTGTGCAGATCCAGGTTCTTCCTACCAGCCTCGTTCTTAATTGCAATCACTGGTGTTTATCGGAGACTTCAAGGTACATCTGCCCGTGCCCGCAGATACTCGGAGTCCCCCACTACCCCCATATGATAATTTTTCTCTCATTTATATAGACAGTGATGTATAAAATAGTTAGAACTTTGTAGAAGCTTGTGACTTACGGTGTTTCGGGTCTTGGGGGTGTTATGTATACTCCGAGAGTTGACTATTGTATATGTCGAGCGGTATCTCAATATTCTTATTTAAAATATCTGCTACTGTTAGTTGTTAATTTTCATGTTTTCATTTCATTTCTGCAAAGTGTTAGGCTTACCTAGTCATAGAGACTAGGTGCCGTCACGACAATTCACGGAGGTAGAATTTGGGTCGTGACAAGTTGGTATTAGAGCTTTAGGTTCATAGGTATCGTGAGTCACAAGCCGGTTTATTAGAGTCTCGCGGATCGATACAGATACGTTTGTACTTATTTTCGGAGGCTATGGAACTGTTAGGAACAATCATTCTTCTTTTGATTCCTCGTCGTGTGAGTTATTGGCATCAAATTCTAAAATTATATATTCTATTCTTTCTCACAGATGGTCACCCATACCGGGAGATCTGACGACCAGGCACCCGCGCCCCTAGCTAGATCCGCCAGAGGCCGGGGTCGGGGCCGGGGCCGGGGTAGAGGACAACCACGAAGTGTAGATAGAGCACCCACGCGAGCTGCGACATAGGAGCCCCTTGCAGCTCCAGCTGGAGGGTAGGCACGGGAGGTTCCTATTGCTACACCATCCCTCCAGGAGACTCTAGCCCAGTTCATAAGCATGTTCAGCACCTTAGCTCAGGATGGATTAATTCCACTAGCTCACGCCATATCTCAGGCCAGGGGAGGGGCACAGACTCCCGGAGTCCGTACTCCTGAGTAGAGGGTCCAGGTTGATCAGGCCCCAGAGTTCATTCCTATGCCGCCGGTAGCTCCGATTCAGCATGAGACCAGGGCAGCCGCTTCTGAGGCGGAGTAGCTCAGACTTGAGAGGTACAAGAAGTACCACCCACTTACCTTTAGTGGATTAGCTTAAGATGATGCTCAGGGTTTTCTGAATGAGTGTCTCGTATTCTCCGTACTATGGGCGTAGTAGAGATGAGTGGGATTTTTTTACCACTTTCCAGCTTAGAGGAGCAGCCTATCAGTGGTGGCGTGCTTATGAGTTGAGTAGTCCGGACGGGGCAGCCTCACTCACATCCACTCAGTTCTTGGATATGTTTTTGAGAGAGTATGTCCCTCAGAGCCTCAGGGATGTATGCGCGTAGAGTTTGAGTAGTTGCGCCAGGGTTCCATGAGTGTGTCAGAGTATGCAGTCCGTTTCACTAATTTGGCCCGACATGCACCGACCTTGGTTCCCATAATTCGGGAGAGAGTTTGTCGCTTTATTGAGGTACTCCATCCCAGCATCAGGATCAGTATGGACAGGGAGCTGGAGATGGATATCTCTTATCAGTAGGTTGTGAGTATTGCTAGGATATTTGAGGGCATGCTTGCCCGGGACAGAGAGGAGAGAGTCCAAGAGGTCTCAAGAGACTGGTTATTGTCCTGTAACTCATGCCTCAGCAACTCACCATGGTAGGGGTTATGTGATTCGCCCTGTTCATTCAGCTCTCCCAGCCGCCAGTGGTATTCCAGCCCCTTCTAGGCCCCAGGGGACTTATTATGCACCACCAGTATCTAGTATGCCTTCTGCTCAGGGTGATTTTAGCAGCAAGTCCAGCAGACCTGGCCGGAGTCAGTCACAATTTCCATGCCCTCCGAGGGGTTGTTTTGAGTGTGGCGACACTCGCCATATGGTGAGGTATTGCCCCAGACTAAGAAGGGGTGTACCTCCACGGACTTCTCAGCCACCACATGCTCCACCGAGTCCTCGGGCCATGCTTCCAGCACTAGCTACCGCCCCACCTGCTCAACCAACTCGAGGTGGAATTCGGGGAGGTCAAGTTCGCCCTAGAGGGGGAGGCTGGGCCAGGTATTATGCTCTTCCAGCTCGTGCAGAGTCAGTTTCTTCCGACTTTGTCATTACAGGTATTTTTCCAGTCTGTCATAGAGATGCGTCAGTATTATTTGACCCAGGCTCTACATATTCATATGTGTCCTCTTATTTTGCCCCACATTTGGGCGTATCTCTGATTCTTTGAGTTGCCCTGTTTATATGTCTACTCTTGTGGGAGATTCTTTTGTTGTGGACTGCGTGTATCAATCATGTTTGATTGCTCTTAGTGGTTTTGAGGCCGGAGCTGATTAATTATTGCTCAGCATGGTATATTTTGAAGTTATCTTGAGCATGGACTTGTTGTATCCCCATTATGCTATTCTTGATTGTCACGCTATACCATGACGTTGGCTATGCCAGGCTTACCGCGATTTGAGTGGAGGGGTACCTTAGAGTATACACCCCGCAGAGTTATTTCATTTCTTAAGGCTCAACGAATGGTTGAGAAGGGGTGTGACGCGTATTTGGCTTATGTGAGAGATGTCAGTATTGATACCCTTACAGTTGAGTCAGTTCCAATAGTGAGGGATTTCCCAGATGTGTTTCCAGCTAATCTTCCGGGCATGCTTCCCGATAAAGATATTGATTTTGGCATTGATTTGTTGTCGGGCACTCACCCATATCTATTCCTCCATATCATATGGCTCCTCCTGAAGGAGTTGAAGGAGTTGAACGAGCAGTTGCAGGAGTTGCTTGATAAGGGCTTCATTCGGCCCAGTGTGTCACCTTGGGGTGCTCCGATATTATTTGTAAAGAAAAAGAATGGTTCTATGTGTATTTGTATTGATTATCACCAGCTAAACAAGGTTACAGTGAAGAACAAGTACCCATTGCCTCATACTGATGACTTATTTGATCAGTTACAGGGTGTCAGGGTGTTTTCCAAGATTGACTTGCATTCAAGCTATCATCAGTTGACAATTCGAGAGCCAACTATCCCGAAGACTGCTTTCAGGACCCGATATGGTCACTATGAGTTTATTGTTATGTATTTTGGGCTGACTAGTGCCCCAGAAGCCTTTATGCATTTGATGCACAGTGTGTTCCGGCCTTATCTTGACTCCTTCATCATTGTGTTTAATGACGATATTCTGGTGTACTTCCGGACTCGGGAGGATCATGAGCAGTACCTAGACTTTGAGAGAAAATAGGTTGTATGCATGATTTTTGAAGTGTGAGTTTTGGCTAGACTCGATGGCATTCTTGGGTCAGGTAGTATCGAGTGATGGGATCAAGGTAGACTCGAAGAAGGTGGAGGCAGTGCAGAGTTGGCCACCGTCATCAACTACGAAGATCCGCAGTTTTCTTGGATTGGCGGGGTATTACCGTCATTTTGTAGAGGGATTCTCATCTATTGCAGCACCTATAACCAGGCTGACCTAGAAGGTTGCTCCGTTTAGGTGGACAGAGGAGTGTGAGGAGAGCTATCAGAAGCTCAAGACAGCTTTGACTACGACCCCAGTATTGGTATTACCTACAGGTTCAGGGTCCTACACTGTATATTGTGATCCGTCGTGGATTGGTCTTGGCGCAGTGTTGATGCATGATGGTAGGGTGATTTCCTACGCGTTCAGACAACTGAAGGTGCATGAGAAGAACTATTCGTCCATGACCTTGAGTTAGAAGCTATTATTCATGCCCTGAAGATTTGACGCTACTATTTGTACGGTGTTCCTTGTGAGATTTACACCGATCATCGGAGTTTATAGCATCTGTTCAAGCAAAAGGATCTTAACTTACGTCAGTGGAGGTGGTTGAAGCTACTTAAGGACTATGATATCACCATTTTGTACCACCCGGGGAAGGCTAATGTAGTGGTCGATGCTTTGAGTCGCCGGGCAGATAGTTTGAAGAGTTTAGCATATCTTCCAGTAGCAGAGAGACCCTTAGCATTGGATGTTCAGGCCTTAGACAACCCGTTTGTGAGATTGAATGTTTCTGAGCTGAGTCGACTGTTGGCTTGTGTGGTCTCTCGGTCTTCTCTTTATGATCGTATCAGGGAGCGCCATTATGATGACCCCTATCTGCTTGTCCTTAAGGACACAGTCCAACACGATGATGCTAAGGAGGTCATTATAGGGGATGATGGCATATTGAGAATGCGGGGCAGGCTATGTGTACCTAATGTAGATGGCTTGCGTGAGTTGATTCTTCAAGAGGCTCATAGCTCGCGGTACTCTAGTCATCCGGGTGCCACGAATATGTATCAGGACTTGAGGCAGCATTACTACTGGAGGAGGATGAAGGACATATTGGAGTATGTTTCTCGGTTCCAAAATTTCCACCAGGTGAAGTATGCGCATCAGCGGGCGGGTGGGTTGCTTCAGAAGTTAGAGATTCCGGAGTGGAAATGGGAGCGGCTCACTATGGATTTCATTGTTGGACTCCTGCAGACTCAGCGAAAGTTTGATGCAGTTTGGGTGATTGTGGATAGGCTGACCAAGTCAGCTAATTTCATTTCTGTGATGACTACATATTCTTCCGAGCAGCTGGCTCGAATCTGCATCTGTGAGATCATCAGGCTTCATGGCGTACCAGTATCTATTATATCTGGCCGGGGTACGTAGTTTACATCACGGTTCTGGAGAGCCATACAACAGGAGTTGTGTACTAGAGTGGAGCTAAGCACAACATTTCACCCTCAAACAGACGGACAGTCCGAGCGCACTATTAAATTAGAGGATATGTTTCGTGCATGTGTGATGGAGTTTGGAGGGTCATGAGACCCGTTTTTTCCACTTGCGGAGTTTGTCTACAAGAACAGTTATCAGTTGAGCATCCATATGTCACCATATGAGGCTCTGTATGGTAGGCATTGTCGGTCCCCAATGGGTTGGTTTGAGATGGGCGAGGCCCAATTATTGGATACAGACTTGGTCCAGGATGCCCTGGATAAGTTGAAGGTGATCCAGGATCGACTTCGCACAACCCAGTCTAGACAGAAGAGTTATGCGAACTGGAAGTTTCGCAATGTAGCATTCATGGTTGGAGAGCGGGTCTTGCTCCGGGTATCGCCTATGAAGGGCGCTATGAGGTTTGGGAAGAAGGGCAAGTTGATCCCAAGGTTCATTGGTCCTTTTGAGGTGTGACAGCGTGTTGGGGAGGTTGCTTATGAGATTGCGCTACCTCCCAGCCTAGAAGGGGTTCATCCGGTATTCCATGTTTTTATGCTTCGGAAGTATCACGGTGATCCGGCTCATGTATTGGATTTCAGCTCAGTTCAGTTGGGCAAGGATCTATCTTATACTGAGGAGCCAGTGGCTATTTTGGACAGGCAAGTCAGAAAGCTAAGGTCAAAGAACATTGCTTCAATAAAGGTTCAGTGGAGGGGTCAGCCGGTCAAGGAGGCGACTTGGGAGATCGAGCAGGATATGTGCAACCGTTATCCTCATCTTTTCACAGCTTCAGGTATGTCTCTATACTCGTTCGAACAATTGTTTTAAGAGGGGGGAGGATGTGACGACCCAACCGTTCATCTTGAGAGTTATAGCCCCGATACCCTATTAACTACTTTCCCCGTATCTATTTTTGCTATTGTGACTTACCGGGAGGTTTCGTTTTTGTTTTTGGAGTATTTTGGGAAACTTAGTCCATAAACGGGAGCTTAAGCCTTAGGATTTGGACCGTAGTCGGAACTATGTGAACATCACTTTGGAATGGAGTTATGTCAGCTCTGTTAGCTCCGTTAGGTGATTTTGGGCTTAAGGGCGTGTCCAGATTGTGTTCTGGAGGTCTGTAGCTCATTTAGACTTAAAATGGCGAAAGGCAAAGTTTTGGAGATTTTGACTGGTAGTGGAATTTTGATCTCTGGGTCGGATTCCGATTCCGGAAGTTGGAGTAGGTCCATAGGGTTGAATATGACCTGTGTGCAAAAATTGGGGTCAATCGGACGTGGTTTGATAGGTTTCGGCATTGGGTGTCGAATTTGGAAGTTTCACGTTCTTTAAGTTTGAATCGGAGGATGATTCGTGATTTTAGTGTTATTTGATGTAGTTTGAGGACTCGACTAATGATAGGTTATAAGTACCTTTGTTTTATATTTTGATGATCTAACAAACTTATTGTCAAGAACCAGATAAGGAACCTGATGCACTTTTGGTACACACTCTCAAGTGCATGAAAAAAACCTGATTCAAGCTGGAGAGAGTTGTCAGAACTTCAGACAGAACTTCAGAAGCTAAAGAATCAACACAGGGAACAGATGATCTTGGGTTTCCCTGGTGACTGTACGAAGTCAACTCTCCACAGCTGGAAAGTGACTGACAGCACTACACACGCAAACAATACAACACAATGCAGCAGTCATTTCCATTGGGAAGAACCTTGTACCATTAAGTGCTTACATCATTAAAGTGATGTCATCAATATTATATTAGGATTTAGTCCCATAAAAAAACATCACTTGAAGACTATAGAATTTACTCAAGCACTCCAAGTGATTGATTACCAAGAACAACAATTCTCCAGTGCATCAAGAACAAAGTACATCGCAACTACGGACCAGTTCCTATATCAAGTCTTTTGTATGTCCTTAGTTGAGTTGTAACTTTGTAATAGTTCTTCATTGTAATTCTTATTTGGCTTGTCTAGAAGCATTTATTAGGAAACTCCTATAAATCATAAACTTCAGTGTTTGTGCCGTGGCTAGAGTTAGTCATGTGTTGAAGTCTTTGTAATAGATGTATTACAAAGTGGCTTGTAGTAGGAGTTTTAGAAGTTAGTGAGGGATTAAGTAGTTAATTCCTAGGTTACATAGTTTGTAAAAGTTACTCATAGTGGAGTTGAATCCTACAAGTGTAGGTCGTGGTTTTAAATGCCATTTAGCCGAGTATTTTCCACATAAAAGTTCTCACTGTTATTTACATTCTGTTGCGTGTGTACAATCTGTGGAAACTAATAGAGAACCTGGTCTATATATATTTTGATAGACCCTCATATTCTATCAATTGGTATCAGAGCGGGTTCTTTCTATCAGGCTAACACCAAGAAAGGATCCTCATGGCTGCTCCATCAAACTTTGAAGAAGGTTAGTTCACTTACAGGATACCTAGGTTCAATGGCCAGTACTATAGGTGGTAGAAGACTAGGATGCACGACTTCATCATGGCTGAATATTCTGAGCTATGAAATGTTATTACTGATGGAACCTTTGTTCCTACCAAGAACCTTGGAGATCCAGCTATAGTCGTTCCCAAGACAAGGAAGGAATTTAATGATGCTGATCTAAAGGCCATAGAGAAGAACTTTCTTGCAAAGAAAATTCTTGTGTGTGGGATAGGTCCTGATGAATACAATAGGATATCTTCTTGTCAATCAGCAAAAGAAATCTGGGAAGTTTTGCAGACAGCTCACGAGGGAACCACTCAGGTGAAGCAATCCAAAATCGACATGCTCACCACTGAATATAAGCTCTTCAGGATGAAGGATGATGAATCCATCCAAGATATGCACACTAGATTCACCTCCATCATCAATGAGTTGCACTCTCTTGGTTAAATCATTCCTAGAAACAAGCTCGTAAGAAAATCCTTAGCGTGCTGCCCAGCTTTTGGGAAAGTAAAGTAAACACCATCACCGAGGCGGAGGATTTGCAGACACTGGCCATAAATGAGCTTGTTGGAAATTTGAAGACTTATGAAATGAAGAAGAAGGACAGTGTGAGAAGAGACCCCAAAAGGGAAAAAACATGGTTCTTAAGACAGAAAGCAATCACTCAAGTGGTGAAGACAGTGATATGCATACCTGACAAGAAGATTTCAGAAAATGGTTCACTAGAATGGAGATATCCCAATGTGGAAATCTAGGACATTTCATCAAGTATTGTCCTCTCTTAAAGAAATATCAATACAAGCACAACTCAGACAAAGCTGCCAAGAGGAACCTGGTTCCTAATAAACGCCTCAAGAGAAAGAATGTTGCTGACAATGTTGTGAAGCAAGTTCTTGTTGCATGGGGAGACTCCTCCAGCGAGTCTGAAGAAGAAAATGATCATGGTGATAGTTCAATGATGGAAGTGGAAAGTGAAGCAACTGAGTATAACTCAATTTTTGCCTTGATGGCTCAATCTGATGACGATGAAGATGACAATGATGATGAGGTAAATTTTCTGGATGTTCAGAGACATCTGGAATCTTACTCTCCTAAAGAACTCATGTCTTTAGAAAATGTATTAATTGATGCTTACCATAGACTTATAAATGATAAAGATGCTTTAACTATGGAACTAAAAGAAGCTGAACAAACCAGAGATGACCTAGTGGTCGTTGTAGTTGATCTGAAAGAAACAATAGAGAACTTGAAAAATGAAAATGATGTCTTAGATGAGAAAATTGCTAGTATAGAATATGAAAGAGATGATCTAATGGATGTTGTGGTAGATTTCAAGGAAACCATTGAGTGTGTAAGTAAAGAAAAAGAAGCCTTGACTGAGGGAGTAACTAATGTTGAGCAAGAGAGACGACCTAGTAGTGGTGGTGGTAGTGGACTTGAAGGAGACTATTGAGGAACTTAAAATGGAGAGTAGGCCTGGAAATTCTTAAAAGGGAAAGGAGGTTGCGAGTGAGGCTCATATTAAGATTGAAAATGATCTAAATCTAGTGAAGACCAGTCTGTGTGTTGAGGTTGAGAGAAACAAACACCTTCAGGAAGAACAAGGAAGAGTGAAGAGTGATCTCGAAAAATCTCTTAAGTGGACCTGGTCCTCTGATGCCATTACTTCCATGTATGTTAACAATGGGGGAAACAGGCAGGGAATTAGGTTTCAAAGGGAGAAGATTCCCTACAACCCACATAGCAAGTATGCTACTGTACCTGACAATTGGTTGTGTACCCACTGTGGTAACAATGGGCATCTCAAGGAAAATTGCAATGCTAGGGTTCAGTATCATCAGAAAAATAAAATCTTTGCTGAGAAAGTAACTACCGCAAGAGGACCTGGTCCTTCCCATAGAAGACGCTTTTTGCCTGCTTGGACTAAAAGAGCACTCATTCATCCCTTTCCTCACTACAAGGACCCAAGCTTGTTTGTGTTCCTAAATTTAACCCTTGATTCTCTTGTGCAGGGAGCAGTGAAAGGGAGCAGCCAACAGTGGTACATGGATAGTGGCTGCTCAAAGCACATGACTGGAAATACAATTGATTTTCTTTCACTAAAAGCCCCGCAAGGAGGGAGTGTATCCTTTGGAAGTGGGAAAAAGGGATATATTCTGGGAGTTGGAAGGATTGGGAAGTCAGTCACTCACTCAATTGAGAATGTGTTACTATGTCAATGGCCTCAAGTACAGTCTCTTGAGTGTCTCCCAAATATGTGAAAAAGGAAACAAGGTGGAATTGTTGTCTAAAATATGCATAGTCACCAACCTTGTAACTGGTGAAGTGATGCTTGTGGCTAAAAGATACAAAAATATTTGTGTTGCGGATTTTGAGTCTCTACAAAGCGGTGATCTGAGCTGTTTGAGAGCACTTGATGATAATGTTGGACTGTGGCACAGAAGGCTGGGGCATAAAAGCTTCTCTCTACTAAATAAGCTGGTCCAGAAGGACCTGGTTCGTGGTTTGCCCAAGTCAAGCTTCAAAGAGAACAAAGTGTGTGATGCACCCACAAGAGGAAATCATGATAAATCCTCATTCAAGCCCAAAAAGGACGTCAGCACCTCAAAGCCACTTGATCTTATTCATATGGATCTATGTGGACCAATGAGGATGCAAAGCAGAGGAGGAAAAAGATACATCTTCGTGATAGTGGATGATTACTCCAGATTCACTTGGACTTTGTTCCTCAGAATGAAACCTTTCAAGTATTTGTGGCTTTCGTGAAGAAGATTCAAGTAAAGATGGGATCAAAAGTGGCTTGCACTAGATCATATCATGGGAAAAAATTTGATAATGAAAGATTTGATGAATTCTGTACTGAAAATGGCATCACCCATAACTTCTCATCCCCAAGAATTCCACAGCAAAATGGAGTTGTGGAAAGGAAGAACAAGGCTCTTGAAGACATGGCACGGACAATGTTGATCGATAGTGGGATTGCAAAGAATTTCTGCGCAGAAGCTATCAACAATGCTTGCTACTTGATGAACAGATGCATGATCATGTCCCTTCTGAAGAAAACACCTTATGAGTTGCTGAATGGAAGGAAGCCCAAGCTGACACATTTAAGGACTTTTGGTTGTAAATGTTATGTTCTCAACAATGGAAGGATCAGCTCGGAAAATTTGATGCCAAGAGTGATGAAGGAATCTTCTTGGGCTACTCATCTCAAAGTAAATATTACAAAGTATACAACAAAGGAACCCAGTGTGTTGAGGAGATTGTTCATGTGATCTTTGATGAGTCTCATCTATCTTGTGAAAAGGACAAAAAATAATGATCAATAGTGAGAACCCTTTGGTTCCAGGAGAAGTTATTGACATGGAAAATGGGAAGGCTGACCTGATGAGCCATGTCAAGTAGTTCAGTGAAGACAATGCAACTACTTCTCCATCCACCGGAGAAGAACCTGGTTCCAAATCACAAAAACTAAAGCTGAAAATAGAGTTAATGATGCAGTTCAAGGTACTCCACTTGATGAATAAAGGAACATCCAAGAAATTCAGTCTGGCATACCCAGTTCCTCTACCAATGAGATTCAAGTGCCAAACTGGAAGCATAAGAGTTCACATCCTCTTGACAGCATAATCACCCTTCTTGATTCAAGAGCTCAAACCAAATCAAAAGCTAGAAATTCACTTGCCTTTTCAGCCTTTCTCTCTCAAATAGAACCAAAAAATATCAAGGAAGCTCTGAAAGATGCAGACTGGATCACAGCTATGCAGGAGGAGCTGCATCAATTTGAGAGAAACAAAGTATGGCACCTGGTTCCTAGACCTGCAGACCAAACCATCATAGGGACCAGGTGGGTATTCACGAACAAACTTGATGAGTTTCAGAATACAACAAGAAACAAGGAAAGGCTTGTAGTTCAAGGCTAAAATAAGGAAGAAGGAATTGATTATGACGAGACATTTGCTCCAGTTGCTCGAATGGAGGCTATCAGAATTCTCATTGCCTTTGCATCTTATATGGAATTCACACTATTCCAAATGGATGTCAAAAGTGCATTCCTGAATGGTTTCCTCAAGGAAGAAGTTTATGTCAAGCAACGACCATGATTTGAGAGTCATGAGCATCCTGAACATGTGTTCAAGTTGGACAAGGCATTGTATGGGTTGAAGCAGGCTCCTCGAGCATGGTATGAAAGGTTTTCAAAGTTTCTTTTAGAAAATGGTTTTGCAAGAGAAAAAATTGACAACACCCTTTTTCTGAAGAAACGAGAGAGGAACCTGCTCATTGTTCAGGAATATGTTGATGACATTATTTTTGGGGCAACAATTGATTCTCTGTGTGAAGAATTTGCAAAACTCATGGGAAGTGAGTTTGAGATGAGCATGATGGGGGATTTGAATTTCTTCTTGGGACTTCAAGTGAAGCAGTCCACAAATGGAACATTTATAATCCAAAAAAGTACATCAAGGAGCTTCTGAAAAGATTTGACATGGAAGCATCAAAAGTGATCGACACTCCCATTGCCACTACCACACGTCTAGATATGGATGAACATGGTTCTCCTATCAATCAACCCATGTATAGAGGCATCATTGGATCACTCATGTATCTCACTGTAAGCAGACTAGATATTGTATTCAGTGTGGGCCTATGTGCAAGGTTCCAGTCAAATCCAAAAGAATCTCATATGAAGACTGCTAAAGAATTTTGAGATATCTTAAAGGTACACAGGACCTGGTTCTCTACTACCCTTCAGGTGACAATTTTAATCTTATTGGGTGTGCTGATGCTGATTATGCAGGTTATCTAGTGGATAGGAAAAGCACTTCTGGAATGGCACACTTTCTCGGTTCCTGCCTTATCTCATGGGGTACAAGGAAGCAAAATTCAGTGGCACTCTCAACAGCTAAAGCAGAATATGTTGCAGCTGCTTCTTATTGTGCTCAAATGCTGTGGATCAAACAACAACTGGAAGATTTGGAGTATACACTAATTGTGTTCCTCTCTTGTATGACAATACAAGTGCACTCAACATGCCCAAAAATCCAGTCCAACACAAGAGGACCAAGCACATTGATGTACGCCATCACTTTATCAGAGATAACGTTGAAAAATGGCATATTTGTATGAAGTTTTGCAGCACTGAAGATCAAATTGCATACATATTTACCAAAGCCCTATGCAGAAAGCATTTTGAGAGAAACAGTCTGGCACTAGGATTGATCAAATCCTAACTGAGGACCCGATTCCCATCTTATAGTTATGAAAGTCACATACAGATAAACTTGCTAAAGTGTTTTCTGTCCAAGTCTAACTCACCTCTATACCTTCATGATGATTAAAGAAGCAGCTGAGGCAGTGCATAAGCGGTAAAAAGGGGTTAAGCTCACTTGCAAGACTTGTCAGGGAACCTGGTTCTCATGACACATGTTATTAGTCTCTTGTTCTCTCATACTCAATTTAAATTGAACAAAAGCAATGCCATATCATCAGCATGTCAGTCTCTTTATGTCACGTCTTTTCATTCAAATCGATTCACCTGCCTCTGAATGACCTATCTCCCCAAGTACTTGCCACCGTTTCAGAACCGGTCCCTCTCGTTCTCATAAATACTTCAATAATAATCATAACCCTTCACTTCCAAAATTCAAACCTCTGCTTGTCTTCTCTCTTCCCAACACTCAAAATCTTTTTCAGCAAACCCTCACCATGTCTGAAAATCAAACAACCTCAAATACACCTGATGGTAAACCTACTGAGTCCTCACCTGTCAAACCTCTGTCAGTCGTTTCCTATCCCACCACCGTCTCTAGTCGTAACCCTAGAACAGAGTCTCCTCCACACTCCACTCCTCATTCTACCCATTCAGATTCTGGTCCTCATCCAAGTTGCGAGGAGTCGAACAAGCCTGAAAATGTCAGTGTTCCTCCAACTTTGCCAGAAAAGTAAAATGAAAAGGGTAATCAGTAAGGTTTGATTCCCAAGGAAAATCAGAGAAAGTCATCTTCTACTGTGGAAGCACATTCTAATGTCACCCCAACGACCAGTCTAGAAATAGCTGAGGCAACTGTAACAGGCTGTGATTCCACAGGTATCTCTGCCTCCTCTGTTACTATTTCCATGGAACCTCAAGAGAGGGAGGCTATAGAGAATATGTTGTCCATTGCTGCTAAGGGGGTGGTTGTTGAGAAAGATGCAGGGAAGCCTGAGTAAGAGACTCAGCCCACAATAGGGGTAGGAGCACTTGTGCCTTTTGAACATCCGGCACAGGAAGATACTACTGGGGCTCCACATGATGGGCCTGGTCGCTCTCTGAGGATCCAGGACAGGAATCATCACCCAGGTCAGTGTTGACCTTGCGCCTTCTCCTCACTTTGACGCTGAGCCTCTGAATATGGTAGTACCTAAGATGAAGTCTAGTGATGAAGAGGACTTATATGATATGGTGATCCGTGGATTTATCAGGGTGAGGAAGCCAGTGGAAACTCCAAAGCCACTTCCCAAGAGACCCACTACACGGTTGTAGAAAAATGAGGCTCCAGAGTTTAACCTTAAGAAAAGCCAGAGGAGTCGAAGGAAAAAGAGGTTAGTCAAGGATGGAAAGGTTGCAGTAGATAAGGATGTTCCATAGTTGCAGTTGATGAGGAAGCTAAAGAGGAACCCAGTTCCTTAACTAAGAGGCCCTTGAGGCAGCAGGACGATCTCTCTCAAACTAATGAGAACACTTCTACAAGTGTTGAGAGTCCTTCTAAGAGTGTTGATGCTACCCCCAGTGAAAAGTTGGTGAAGAGTTCTAGTGAAAAACCAGTGAAAGTCAGTGACAAGTTGGAGGATGAAGAAGTGGAAGTGTCTGATGAGAATACGCATGTGAAGTATATTGAAAAGGTTTAGTCTAGTGGGAGGTCAGTGAAAAGAAAGTTGGTTGATGATGAGGAACCTGGTTCCTCCAAAAAGACAAAAAATGGTGAATATTTTGGAAAGGAGAAGCTGAGATACCAAAAAGTGTTGTGGGGCCATACATTTGCCCCAGAGATTTTGGAGATGGCTGGTATGCAACAGTTGGTCAAAATATGTGAGTTTCAGTAGTCAGCACATTTGTTTAATGTTGATGTGCCAAAAGTGTATGAGGAATAGGTTCGGATTTTTTACGTAGACCTCTTCACTGTTGAAACTGATCACATTTGTGCCCTGGTGAATGGAGTAGACATAGTAATGGATTTTTCTGTGTTGGGACAAATTCTTAAGGTTCCTGCTGAGAGACTGTCATCCGTTCATGGTACCTGCAGTTCAAATATCCGCAATGCCATTGTCACAGAAAGAGCAATGTAGAAGGGGGAACGGGTACACAAAAAGGCACTTCTTCCAGTTTACTAGTTGATTTTTGAGATGGTCAACAGGGTCTTGCTTCCCCGTGTTGAGAAGAGGTCTATCACTTCAAAGGATGACTTAGTGCTTATGGAAGCCTTGGATAGTTTCAAACCTATCAATCTGACTGGTATCATGATTGAACATATGCAGAAGGTGGCAGAGTTTAAAGACGAAAACATGGTCTTCCTTTTGGATTCCTCCTTACAAGGTTATTCAAGTTCTTTAAGGTGATTTTAGGACAGGAAAAAGTGGGGAACAAGAAGCAGACCTTCTCCAAGACTACACTAGAAGAGTGTGAATGCGTCGATAAGGTTGGAGGAGTCAGCAGTACTTCAACTATCACCCAGCTCATTAATGCCCAAAATAGTGCTATCGAGGAGATAAGAAAGTTGAAGGCTAGGAAGCTATTTTGGAGATGCAGCTTAGTCAGGAAGATGAGGCACCAGGTTCTACCAGTTCTTCGAACTCAGAGGTTTCCGACTGACCAAAGAAAATGCTGATCTTAGGCAACAAGTTGAGGACCTAAAGGAGAAACTACTCAATGAGAAAATGTCCACCAATGCCCGGATGGATCTTGTTCTCAAAACTCTTGTCATCTCTTCCAAGACCTCTTCCTCTAGTGTCCCCTAAGAATGTCTCTTCAGTGACCAATTTTTAGTGTCTCTCTTTTAAGTTGTTTTGATGATGCTTGTGGTACTTGTTTTATTTTTTTGTTGTGGATGGAAAACAATGATGTTGCTCCCGCTGTAACAGTCAAAAAATGTTTCATGTAAGTTTTTCCCTTTTTGTTGTTAATTCTAATGCTTCTTTGTCTCTGTTTTCTATCATGTTTGTGTGCACACAAGTAGCATGAGTTAACTACGCTAGACTTCATTACGTTGTTTGCTTGTTTGTGTTTTTAATGATGCCAAAAGGGGGAAGATAAATTGAGAATTAAGAAGCAGTGCACTGATTAAGGGGGAAGTACAAATTTAGAGGGAACTCTTTGAGGTTCCTGGTGCATTATCTGGTCTTTGTGGCTCCTTGCAGGATTATCAATTTTAAGTTTGTCATCATCAAAAAGGGGGAAATTGATAGGTTATAAGTACCTTTGTTTTATGTTTTGATGATCTAACAAACTTATTGTCAATAACTAGATAAGGAACCTGATGCACTTTTGGTACATACTCTCAAGTGCATGCAAACAACCTGAGTCAAGATGGGAGAGTTGTCAGAACTTCAGACAGAACTTCAGAAGCCAAAGAATCAACACAGGGAACAAATGATCTTGGGTTCCCCTGGTGACTGTACGAAGTCAACTCTCCACAGCTGGAAAGTGGCTGACTGCACTACACACGCAAACACTACAACACAATGCAGCAGTCATTTCCATTGGGAAGAACCTTTTACCATTAAGTGCTTACATCATTCAAGTGATGTCATCAATTTTATATTAGGATTTAATCCCATAACAAAACATCACTTGAAGACTAGAGAATTTACTCAAGCACTCTAAGTGATTGATTACCAAGAACAACAATTCTCCAGTGCATCAAGAACAAAGTACACCGCAACTATGGACCAGTTCCTATATAAAGTCTTTTGTATGTCCTTAGTTGAGTTGTAACTTTGTAATAGTTCTTTATTATAATTCCTATTTGGCTTGTCTAGAAGCATTGATTAGGAAATTCTTGTAAATCATAAACTTCAGTGATTGTGTCGAGGCTAGAGTTAGTCATGTGTTGAAGTCTTTGTAATAGGTGTATTACAAAGTGGCTTGTAATAGGAGTGTTACAAGTTGGTGAGGAATTAAGTAGTTAATTCCTAGGTTACATAGTTTGTAATCTAAATACTGAAGTTGAAATCCTACAAGTGTAGGACGTGGTTTTAAATCCCACTGAGCCGGTAATTTTCCACGTATAAGTTCTCAGTGTTATTTGCATTCTGTTGTGTGTGTACAATTTGTGGATACTAATAGAGAACTTGGTCTCTATATAGTTTGGTGGACCCTAATATTCTATCAACTAAGTTCATATGGTATTTTAGGATTGGTTGGTATATTTGGTTCAGGTCCCGGGGGCCTCAGGTGTATTTCGAATGCTTAGCGGATTGATTTTGGGACTTATGCAATTGTTGAAGCTGCTGCACCTAGTATAATCTCACCTGCACACTTTGGGCTGCAGGTACGGAGCCGTAGAAGCGGCCATGGAGTCGTAGAAGTGATTTTTGCCTTGTCCAGCTGGGGCCGCAGGTGCGGCAGTTGGTCCGCATAAGCGGATACGTAGAAGCGATAGAGGACCGCAAGTGCAGTCCAATGCTCGAAGATGTGGTCCCAGCCTTTATAAGTTATCTTCACACTTGTGATGGGTTTTTCGCAGGTGCGGGACCGCAGGTGCGGTTGAAGGCTCGCAGAAGTGAGACCTCTGGCAGAAAAAGGGCTAAGTGCAAGGGTTTGATTTCATTCTTCATTTTTGGACTTGAGAAGGAATTAGTCAATTTTTCGAGGGATTTTTAGATAAATCTTTGAGGTAATGATATAATGATTCCTAACTCGTTTTTTGTTGTATTTCATTAATCTATAGTTGTTTTCTTCATTAATTAAGGAAAATGGGTGAGAAAGTTGGGAAAATGGGGAAACGTTCTTCAACCGAATTTTTGAGTTTTGATTGGGATTTAGACGTCGAATTTGGATAATTTTTGGTGCGAGTAAACTCATGAGTGAATGGGTGTTCATATTTGGTGACTTTTATTCGATTCCGAGACGTGGGCCCGGGGAGGCTTTTTAGGGCGAATTCTCATTTCTTGCTTTAGGTTTGACTTTAGTAGCTAGATTAGTTCCTTGTAGTTAGATTTATGATATGTAATTGATTTTGGCTGGATTGGGGCCATTCGGAGTTAGATATTCGTGGAAAAAGCATTGTTACAGATAGATTAAGCTTGGTTTGAGGTAAGTGGCTTGCCTAACCTTGTGTGGGGGAACTCTCCTTAGTATTTGGTACTGTGTTGATATGTGAGCGTCGTTTACGTAAGGTGACGAGTACGTACGCATGATAATTATTTTAAAACCTGGTTTCTGCTAAGTAATAACATGTTTCCTTCTTATTTGAGTCATATCAGCATGTGTAGTATCATGTTAGATTAGAATAGCATGCCTACTTTCCTTAATTGTTTATCTGAAATTCGTGCAACATGTTTAGTGAATTTTTCTTCTTTTCCTTGAGTTGTACTTAGCCTAAATTGTAGGATTTCGAGTTGTAGTTGTTGAATTCTATTGTTTGAGCTGTGTATTTACTTTGGGACTAAGGATCGGTATTCCGGAAGACCCCCCTGCATATTTACTCTGGGCCTATGGAACGATATTCTAGGAGATCCCCCTGCTTTTCATATTTACTTTGGGACTACGGAACGGTATTCCGGGGATTCCCCTGCACATTTACGTTTGGGACTACGAGACGGTATATCAGGAGATCCCCTGTTGTTATCTCTGTGAACTGAGTTGTTACTTTCTATGATTTTATTCTTGTTAAATTTCAGTATTTATTTTACTGCGATATTTCATTCTGCCTTGCTTTATTATATATATACTAGTAGGGCCCTGACCTGACCTCATCACTACTCGACCGAGGTTAGGCTTGGCACTTACTGGGTACCGTTGTGGTGTACTCACGCCCTTTCCTGCACACATTTTTTGTGTGCAGATCCAAGTTCTTCCTACCAGCCTCGTCCTTAGTTGCAGTCGCTGCTGTTTATCGGAGATTTCAAGGTACATCCGCCCCCGCCCGCAGATACTTGGAGTCCCTCTCTACCCACATGTTCATTTTTCTCTCATTTCTATAGACAGTGATGTATAGAACAGTTAGAACTTTGTAGAAGCTTGTGACTTACGGTGTTCCGAGTCTTGGGAGTGTTATGTATATTCCGAGAGTTGACTATTGTATATGCCAAGCGGCATCTCAATATTCTTTTTTAAAATATCTGCTACTGTTAGTTGTTAATTTTTATGTTTTCATTTCATTTTCGCAAAGTGTTAGGCTTACCTAGTCGTAAGGACTAGGTGCCGTCACGATAATTCATGGAGGGAGAATTTGGGTCGTGATAGTATGAGCCCCGATCCCCTATTTATTGCATCCTCTATTTCATTTTATGCTTACTTGACTAGCCGGAAGGTTTGGGTTTTGGTTTCGGAGTGAAATGGGACACATAGTCCCTAAATTGGGAGTTAAAATTCTAGGAATTTGACCGTAGTTTGAATATTGCAAAGGCGACTTCGAAATGGAGTTTCAAAGGTTCCAATAGCTTCGTAGGATGATTTTTGTCTTAGGAACATGTTCGGATGTTGAGTTGAGGTCCGTAGGTCATTTTGGCATCAATTAGTGAAAGTTGGAAAATTTGATGATTTTTGGGAAGTTTGACCGCGAGTGAAATTTTTTATATCGGGGTCGGACTCCAATTTATAAAGTTGGAATAGGTCCATAATATCAATTATGACTTGTGTACAAAATTTTAGGTCAATCAGACTTGATTTGATAGGTTTCTGCGTCGAATGTAGAAGTTAGTATTTCTAAAGTTCACTAAGCTTGAATTGGGGTGTGATTCGTGGTTTTAGGTTGTTTGATGTGATTTGAAGGTTCAACTAAGTTGGTATGATATTTTGGGGCTTGTTGGGTTTGGTTGAGGTCCCGGGGGCCTCAGGTGAATTTTGGATGATTAACAAATTGGAATTTGGACTTGGATGATGGTTGAAGCTTCAGACTTGCTGGTGTCTGGTTTCCTTCTACGCATTCGCAAAGGTGCTTCCGCGTTCTTGTAGAGGAGGTTGAGTTCTACTGGAAATTTGAGGTCCTGCGTTCACGAAGGGGCACTAGAGATAGATGATATTGTTCTTCGATAGTTCGTGTAAGAATGACCGCGTTTGCAAATGTCGGGCCCTGTGCACATCGGGTTGGCGAGAGGGAACTTGCGTCACCTAAGAGGATTTTTGGGTTGTGACTTTTTGTGCTTAGCAAATGCGAGGCAAGTTCCGCGTTCGCGAAAAAGGAAACGGCTGAGCAAATTTAAATGTTCAAAAATGAGGGTTTGAGTTCATAACACAAAAATTTATCTGGGAGCTCGGTGGAAGGCGATTCTTGGAGAGATTTTCACGTGGGAGTTTGAGGTAAGTGATTCTTACCTAGTTTGGTTAATTTCCATGATTATATCTTTAATTTCATCATTAAATTAGTGATTTGGGGTGAAAAATTGGGGGGAAATGAAGGAAAGTTCTTAAACCGAAATTTGAGGTTTTGATCGAGAATTTGGTATCGAATTTGAGTAATTTTTGTATGGGTTAACTCGTGGTTGAACGGGTGTTCGGATTTTGTGACTTCTACCTGATTCCGATACGTGGACCCGGGTCGATTTTTTGGGGTGATTTTCTAATTTTTTGTTGAAGTCTTGATTTCATTAACTAAATTAGTTTCTTATAGTTATATTTATGCATGAAATTGCTTTTGGCTAGATTTGGGTCGTTCGGAAAGTCGAGAGAAAGGCATTCTTATTGACTGATTGAGCTTGGTTTGAGGTAAGTAACTTGCCTAATCTTGCATGGGGAAAATTCTCTTAGTATTTGGTACTGTTATAACAATTTGTGATATGTGAGTGTCGTGTACGCGAAGTAACGAGTGAGTACACCGGCTAAATGTTGAAAAATCCGGTCTTTGCTAAGTAATTTCCTTTTTATTGTAATTTCCTTTTTATATCTTAAATGAGTTATTCTAGCACGTGTAGTCTTCATATTTAGCCTAATTTTACATGTCTACGTGTTTCATCTCTTAGTTGCGACTTGTACAACATGCTTAGTTGAAGTACCTATTTTTCCTTAATTCCGTGTTTGTTCTTTAATTGTAGGATTTCTTTCCTTGTAATATCATTGTTGTATTTATTACGTGTTGACTTTCGTGATTCTTGTTGTGATGGTTGTTGGGTTATCGGCACAAGGTTTCTTCCGTGCGGAGTGTGATTTGGCACGAGGTTTCTTCCGTGCGAAGTGAGATTGTAGCACGAGGTTTCTGTCGTGCCGTTGTGAGATATTTACTTTTGGGATTACGAGATGCTACCTCGGGATTCCGTACTCGTTGAAGTTTAGTCGATATTTCAGTTATTCCGCAATTGTTAGGCTTACCTAGTCTTAGAGACTAGGTGCCGTCACGACATCTTACGGAAGAAAATTTAGATTGTGACAATATCATGAGCTATGAGCCTCCTCAAGTATCAACTTATATTATGCACAATACTTTCATATTGTCAGTTAGTATAATATCACTTTTATTAATGGTTACTTAAAATTATTTTTTAGCTGACATAATAATATAAAGCATGAAAATTAAAATCTTTCTAATATTTAGAGGGAATGTAAAGAAAATTAAACTCTTTCCAATATTTAAAGGGAATGTAAACTGTCGTGGCAATTATTGTTCAAGCAAGTCGGGAATGAGAAAGCGCGAGCTACGGGTGGCTCAATAAAATTAATGGCCTAAGGCAAATTTTAATAAGAGGCTATACTTTCTTTTAATTAGAATCACATATAATATTCTTAAATGACATAAAGCCTTTAGCTTCACATGGTAGTATTATTTATATTAGTAAGGGTAATTTAAAAACTAAGATGTTAGGCATGTATTTACAATATATTATCATTGATATTATTATACAAAACTATATTTATTAATATGAAGATTTATGTAGTTTAATTCAAAGTTCTAAAATATCTTTATTGTTTAGGAGTAGAAGTCTTTCTTTCTTTTCTTTTTACATAATTTTTATATCTTTAAATTCTTTCTGTAAAATTTAGTATTGTTTAAATTAAAATAAATTGTAAAATTCACTATAAAATTTTTGGGTTTAAAGCAAGGTGTTACTAGCCTCCCCCTTGAGCCATCTGTCCACTTGTAACATTCTCAATCAAATTTTATAAAGTCTAAATTAAGAAAAGACTACAATGACAAAGAATATTAAAAGGTAATGAATGGGTCATTCAGTCACCAAATATGAATAAAGCTGGTTGAATATAATGTTCGTGGGCACTGCTATGACCTAAAACCATAATATGTTAAAAGATGCTTAAACTTTCTTTCATAAGATTTAAAAAATAATGAGATATAAAAAAAAAGCCTACATGATTTTGATCTAGTGGTGAGAGCATGTCATGGTATTGACTCTTCCCTATACAAAGATACAGTATTAAGTGAAAATGAAAAGGGGGTGAGCGCAATATTCATGGAGCTTTGAACCTTGCGAGACTTGCTTCGGAAATTTCTTAATTAAATAGATAGATGCAAAAGAACTTGCTTTATGATCAAAGAATCAATCAAATATGACAAAAATAAAAAGCGAATTTAGAGAATTTGAATTAAAATGAGAAAGCAAAATTGCGGGAAAAAAGAGAGGAAATAAAAATAGAATTGATGAGAAAGTAAATATGTTATTAAATTTAATGAGAATTTCTTTTTATATCTAATTAACTCACTCAATCCTACCTCTACCAAATTTAAAAAGAAATGTTAAAATTTGAAATCCTTTATTAATAATTATATAAATATAAATCATATATATTATATAATAGTGTAGTAAATACTGTTGGCTTTCCACGTTGGTAGTGTGCGGGAGGCAATCCCTCAGCCATGCAACAATTATCGTGTGAGAAAGGCAAAGAGCAGATATCAAGAAGCACAAAAGAATTAAAGATCAATTAACTACAATTAACTCAAAGTTAAGTATCATGGACATGAATATAATTGAGCAATTCAATCTGAGACAAGCTACATAGATTCAATGGGGATACTTTCCAGACATAGTCGTCGGCCATCTTTCCTTCCTCGCTACGTTGCCTTCTTTGCTTTCCTCTTCCTCGCTCTTCTCCTCTTCTTCGAGGTCCTCATTCTTCATCTCTATATACTTTTGTTTATGTTAACCGTGGTGTTCGGGCCAGTTTCTTTTTTGAGACATTCTATAAATAACAACGTTCTTTAATATGATGGCATGACATTCTTATTATTTTTTTATTTTCTGATGCTTAGGTTGACAACTTAATTTCTCAGACAAAAACCATTGTGGGTCACAACTTAGAGCCAACGCCGTGGCATGTATTTCCTGCAAAATCCTTCGATAAAGAATCCACTGTTTCAAAGGCTTCCATGATCATAGGATGTTCTTATCTTAGCTGCACCGGTCATGTCGCCGTTCCTCAAAATAGAAACTCTGCATCCGGATCGAGAACCTTTGAATCCAAAAGTTGCCCAGAATTTTTCAGGAGCATACGTTATGACCTTGAACCATGGACCAAATCCAGGATTTCTATGAACCATGTAATGGAGGCTCAAAAGTTTGCAGCTTTTAGAGTTGTTATTGTTGGTGGCAAATTATTTGTAGATTTTTACTATGCTTGTGTACAGAGTAGGGCTATGTTCACGATCTGGGGAATATTGCAGTTACTTAGGAGGTATCCTGGAAAGGTTCCAGATGTTGATTTGATGTTTGATTGCATGGACAAACCTAATATTAATCGAACTGAGCATTCTTCAATGCCTTTGCCGTTGTTTCGGTACTGTACCACACCGCAGCATTTTGATATACCATTTCCAGATTGGTCTTTCTGGGGCTGGTAAGAATTTGAAGCTTCTTTTATTCTTATGCCAACTACATCTGTTTACTTTTTGACATATTGTAACATTGTAAGTAGAAATTGGTTGAGTTTAACATGCTTGGAGCATCTATTTTCATCCAAAATATGATAACTCTACAATGCAGTGGCAGATTCATAATTTAGACACCACGAGTTTTGAATTGAAAATGAAAATTTTGAAATACATATAATATCTAATTTTATCTACAGTACGTATATTTCGCGCGCACACATAAGATTGAGCCAAAAGCAGTGAATTATGTCGAAACTGCAGAATCCATACTATATCCGCCACAACCAAAACTTAAGTTACTTAGTGTATACAAGGTGTTCAGCGGAATTATGTGGCTTTGCTTATTTTAGGTTAATGCTTTTCTAACATTATTAGAAATGGATTACTATAAAATGATTTGTTTTGGTTGAACTACTGCTGATATAGCAGGTTGCTGTCTTCAGGTTATTGGTATTTATCTTGAACTAATTTAGAACCTTTATATGGATTAATAAAAAAAACTGACTCATATGAAGTTCCCAAAATAAAATATTGGTTAACACATGCTGAAATATTAGTGTTGTAGCGTGCACCCTTTATGTTATTAACTTAAACCTATTAACACATGCTGAATTATTAGTGAAACAGTGGGAAATTGTGTTTATTTCTCACGCCATAAATTATATTCCCTATGTTTCAATTTATATGTTGGATGATTATTTTTCAGGTCTGAAATAAACATAAGACCATGGGAAGAAGAATTTAAAAGCATCAAAGAAGGTTCAAAATCTCAAAGTTGGGTAAGGAAGATCCCGGTAGCATACTGGAAAGGAAATCCAGATGTTGTTTCTCCGATTCGCACAGAGTTGCTCAATTGCAATGACACTCAAATGTGGAGAGCACAAATTATGCGGCAGGTTCATGACTTGACATTTTAATGTTAACTTTCTTAATTTCTTAGTTTCATTATAACTACTAGTACTTGTTTCCCTATCTTTCTTTTGAATCCCTTTGTTTTCTTAACTACAAATTGTACATTATGATATGGATATAGGATTGGGCAGAAGAAGCAAAGGTTGGATTTGAGAAGTCCAAGCTATCAAAGCAATGTAATCATAGGTGAGCTTGCAATATTCTTGGGTCCTGACTACTCGGTATTTTAATTTGAGGCACCAAAAATTTCTTGCTTGATGTTGAGACTTTCTAGGATCAATCTTTTATAATTTGCTTGTCATATTGTTCTATGAGATTCCATATTGCAATAGCTCATTAATAACTTTATTCCTAAGGTATTGTTCAATAGTTGATTTTTAAGGTTGTCATGAAACAGAGAAAATTGCATTCCTTATATATTGTTAATAATGCAGGTACAAGATATATGCAGAAGGATATGCATGGTCAGTGAGCTTGAAGTATATTCTAGCATGTGGTTCTCTTCCCCTGATAATCAGCGCACAATATCAGGATTTCTTTAGTCGTGGTCTTATTCCAAAGAAAAATTACTGGCCAATTCCTCCATTTGAATTATGCCCATCAATAAAGGCTGCTGTTGATTGGGGTAATGCAAATCCATTGGAGGTATGTTTTCACCCCAAGATTATGTCAGTGTAGCTACTTTATACTGAGATTATGCTTGTGACGGATTCAGAATCAGAATTTAGACTATGTGGGTTCGAAAATGTATATCTAAGTCTTGTTTTTCACACATATACGTACGATTTGACCCTAAAACACTACTGGATTATGCATAGACATGCGTTAATAATAGCTAATTTATTCAGTAGGATGACTAGTGACCTATCTTCAACATTTCATGAATAGCTGCTAAGTTCAGTTCTTCGTTGAGAGGAAGTCATTAGGTTTCTTGATATTTTCCTTGTAGTCCCTTCTGCTTATCTTTTTCTTGCAATTTTTTGCAGCCTTATACTGATAATTTGATTTAAGAATCTCTCTTAAATTGGTTGTCGTTTTCGTGTGACTCTTTCATTTCTCCGATGTCTTTATAATTTTTTTCCCTGTAATGTTTTTTTGCTGAATAGGCCGAAGCCATTGGAAAAGCAGCACAAGACTTCATGGAGAGTTTAAGTATTGATCGGATATATGATTACATGTATCACTTGATTTCAGAGTATGGAAAGCTGCAGGACTTTGTTCCTGTTCAACCCCCATCTGCTCTTGAGATTTGTATTGATTCTGTGCTTTGTTTTGCTGATGACAAGCAAAAACAATTCCTCAAAAGATCCATTGCATTCCCTTCACCTGGAAGTCCTTGCTCATTTTCAAGATAGAAATTCTACAATCAGTCAGGATTTAAAGTCAGAACTAAATCTTTATTCGTTTTTCACACACATAAACAGCCCAAGCTAGATGTGTTGAGTTTTGTCGAACCTAATTGCGTCTAGTCTAGGTCGGCCACTGTCTACCAAGGTTACATTGAAACAAATAGGAAATTGTAGACACACGTAGTCGGTTTTCCTTCCCTTTCTTTACAGGAAAATCTCTACTTCACTTTAGAATAAACCATTGTAGAAGAAAGGGATGTTATATCATTACATATTCTATAGCCTTCTCCAAGCTACTCTCGGACATTTGATCTCTACATTGAAGAAAGAAGACAGAGGTATTATCAGAATGGTCTGAAGGGCTGGACTACGTATTTTAAAGATTACACGTCTGTATTTATGGAATAGGGAAAATATAGCGAGTTTTAAGCTTATTGATCATTTATGAGAGAAAAAAGAAGTGTGAACTGTGAAGCTTATTTTTTTTCTAATGGAAATGCGTTTCCCTTCATTCTGTGCTGTTGCTTCTTGTAAATGTTCATTCTCAAAATTTTGGTGTGGATCATTCCCCGCTTTGATGCGAATGATTTTGGGATAATTTTCTTTTAAGAATATGAATATGTGAATACATTATGCATCGAGTAGGAGAAGAGGAAAACTTCAATAGGGTTTCATCTCCCTAAGACAGGGAATTGAGGTCTGCATTTCGTCTTGTTACATTAGAGAATGACCCGATGGGCCTTTCTAGAAGCATATGCATGTATTTATATGATGGGTTCACTAATGCTAACTAATGAAAGCTGGAAAATACAAGAATGGGCTAAGAGTAAAAACGGGCTAAAAATACAGAGTGACCCAAATATAAAAAAGAGACTAGTTAGATAAAAATTTACAATCAATGTTTATATTTCGGCTTAGATGCCAAATAAGCCATCAGCTCAACACCCCCTCAAGTTGGAGGGGGAAACCACCTTCAACTTGCCCAGAAAATCATGATGAAGAGCACCAGGGAGAGGCTTGGTGAGCACATCTGCCAATTGCTGAGTAATAGGGACATGAGATAAAGAAATCAGACCATCAAAGAGCTTAGTCCAGATAAAATGACAGTCAACTTCAATATGTTTGTTAATTTTATGAAAATTGGATTCTTAGCTATATGTAAGGCTGCCTGATTGTCACAAAAGACAGAAAAAGGAAGAGATACAGAGATACCAAAATCAGTGAGCAGCCTAGAAAACCAAGTCAGTTCAGCAACCACCTTACTAAGAGCCCTATATTCAGCCTCGACAGAGGACAATGACACAACAGACTGCTTTTTGGACTCCCAGCTGATCAGACTACCCCCCAAAATAACACAGAAACCAGTGACAGATCGGCGAGTATCAGGGTAGGCAGCCCAATCACTGTCTGAGAAGGCATGAATGGAGAAATCAGGTGAATCTGAATAAAAGAGGCCCAGATCTACAGTTCCCTTAAGATATCTAAGGACATGAAAAGCAACAGACATGTGGGGAAATTTAGGAGACTTCAAGAACTGACTTAAATGTTGAACATCAAAGAAAATATCGAGCCTGGTATGTGTAAGGAAAAAGAGCTTGCCTACCAGGCTCCTATACTTGTCAGGGAAAGGAAATAAGGCACGAATCAGCATGCAATTTAGCATTGAGTTCCAAAGGACAAACCACATGAGAAACAACTATACAATCAAACTATTGGAGCAATTCAGAGACAAATTTCTTCTGATTAAGGAGAACCCCACCAGGAACATCAGATACCTCAATGCCCAGGAAATAATGTAAAGAGCCCAGGTCTTTAATCCTAAATTGTTCATCCAAAAACTGTTTGAGTGCAGAAATTTCATCAGTATTATCCCCAGTTAATATAATATCATCCACATAGACTGCCAAGAGAACTAAACTCCCAGGTTTATCCTTAATAAACAAGGAGTAGTCATTAAGGGAATGTGTGTAACCTCTAGAGGGGCTTGAGACAACTTGGCATACCACCACCTTGAAGCCTGCCTCAATCCATAAAGGGACTTTTTCAATCTACATATAAGGGGAGTAGAATTAGAGAGGGTAGGAACACTAGAGACACTCAACCCTTGGGGCAACTTCATGTATACTTCCTCATCTAGGTCACCATGGAGGAAGGCATTATTGACATCGAATTGAGAGAACCCAGTGTTTCTTAACAGCCACAACTACTAAACATTTGACAGTAGACATCTTAACGACAGGAGAGAATGTTTCTGTGAAGTCAACCCCTTCAACCTGTGTACCCCCCCTAATGAGAAGCCTAGATTTATACCTTTCAACACTTCCGTCAACCTTGTATTTAATTTTGTAGACCCACTTACAACCTATAGGCTTTTTACCAAGAGGTAGAGGGACAATGTCCCAAGTATGGTTAGTATCCAATGCTTCAAACTCCTTTCTCATGGCATCCTGTCAAGCTGGGACAAAAGTGTAGACATGTAATTTTTGACCCTCCCCGAAATTTTATACATGTTAGCGTTTTAATATTTAGTTTAGGTCTAATATCGCTATTTAACTAGTTTTGACTCTTTTACTTTATTCTAAGCACAAAATTTGAAAATTACAAAAATAGTTCCATATTTCTCTATTTAATTCACGTATTAGGTATTTTTAGAAGGATATATTACTTTGAACCTATTCTATTTTAATATATCTTTGAAAATACCAACAAAAAAAAATCCTTTCAACTTTAATTTTTAGTTTTATTTTAAATATAATAGTTTATTAAAATCAATTAAGAGTAATTTTATATTTTCTTATAAGTATTTTAGAAGTAAATTAAATTTTCAGCCTTTTCTTAGCCCAATTTTGTACATTTAGAGCCCAATTCAAACCTAGGCCCATATTTTATCTTACCCTAATATATAAACCTAAATACACCCTAAGAAAGAGGAGGAGTTGAACCAAGAAAGAGAAGCTAGCAGCAACCGACGCCTAGACTACCCCCTCTGACCATCTTGCCGCCGCCGTGAAATCCACCCTCACCACAAAAACCACCAGCCGCCGCAACACCCAGAAACACCCATCTAGAAAAACCCCTCAGCCACCGGTAGCAGGTCCAAAACGACCACACTTCCTTTTGACAAATCTGCCGAAAACACTCACAGGTCTCCAAATCTGCCGGAAACACTTCCATTCTTTTGTTTCCAAATTCCAAATACTCACACACAGTAAAAAAAACCGAAAAGAGTAAAACAGCGGTGATGACTTGGTTATGGATTCATGGAATTGGAGGCTTGATCGAGGCAGTGAGATCTTCCGTTTGAGTCGTCCACTCGCGGTTTTCCGTCTCCTATTGAAGGTTTCTATTTGGTCGAGTTAAACATCAAAAGTCCACTCACGCTTCTCTAACTTGAAATCTCTTAATTGCTTTATCTGATTTTGAATCTTGAACTCTCCTGCTTGCTTAGTTTATTTAGCTATGTAATTGTCTTGTTTTTGATAAATTAGTAGTTGCTTTGTTTCGCTCTCTGATTTGCTTTTGCCTTGTGGTGACATCACTGGGCAGATTGGATGTTTATTAAGTGATTAGAACAAGTGATAGTGTTGAGTTTATCTTTTTATCTTGTTCATAAAATGTAACTAAAATGGAGAAACAATTAGTATAAACAATGGTGTTGAGAATTGGTATAATTGGATAATCTGGAATATTTAAAAAGAAATGGATAGTGTTTGTTAATGAGGATCAGGTTTTAAAAGTAAGGTTTAGGCAAGAGTTTAAAAATTAAAAACAACAAAAAAAAATATTCTTGTCGCTTGTGTTTTATTTTGTTTAATAGGTCCACTAGTAACATGATTAGGCCGGCAACACCCAGGTAGGAATATCTTAGATTTTTCTTTATTTCATTTTTATTTGAGGCGAGAGGTCGTTTCTTTTACTTTATTATCCGGGGAATGCTCCGCGAAATTTGTATATATGTATTCGGGGTATTGTTTAACCAAAGAATTAGACCCTTTGACTAAAGCTTATTTTTAAGATGAATACGGGTTAGTGATAATCGAGATAATAGAAAAATGAATAATAGACAATATTATAGAAATAAAAGATCGAAGTTGATTGTATTTCGAGAATCAGATGCCTTTACAAACTGTATTCCCCTCCCTTATATAGGAGATTCTTATAACGTACGACAACTGCTATGGTTACTCATTAATGGCTAATTATGACATTAATGAGGCGTTACAAAGGATAATGGTAAATAGGGTTTCAGTTACATAACGTTCGAGTAATCAATTGTGGGTTCGTGAATCTGCCTGTAGCTTTGTCTAGATTCATTCTGACCGTGCCTCTCTCCCATTTTGATCAAATTGGACTTCCCGTGGCTGATAAGTTCGTGGGTTTACTGAACCGTGTCTCTTTGTACCGTACCTCTTCAAAGAGTTATTTCCAGCTATCGTATTTTCTCGTGTCCACGTGACTAGCTGAGTTGTCAAAAGCTGGCTTATGTGTGAAACTCTTTTTTACCAATACAGATAGTCCCCCCACTTACCATATATTTAAAGATTAATATTTGGTAAGTGGATATTCATTTATGGCGGGAATATTTTGCCGCCGCTTTTCCTTGAATCATTGTATCCTTCTCTGTATCATAGGCGTTGTTTGTCACTTCCATTTAATGCCCATACCACGTGTCCTTTTCGGATTGGTTCTGCATTTACTCAGCACTTTTTAGGGCTTTTTGCGGCTGTGCCAGTCCTGAAGTGACATCTTCAATTATGACTTTTCATCATTATTTTCCTTTTTCATCATGTTTGACGGTTGTCTTCAAGTATAAATACATGTTTTCTTTTCTTTGCTTCCACGAAACACTTTTCTACTTCTGTTTTCTGTAAAAAAAACTTTCTTCTTTGCCTTTGTAAACATGTCTTCTTCAAACCAACCTCAAAGAGTAATAGACATTGAAAGCTTAGCGCCATCTTCTTCTCCAACTAGGAGTCGAAGGGGTGGTAGACTTAGAAGTCTAGGATCCACTCCTTCGAGGGGATCTTCTTCTTCTCAAATAGTTCCTTATTCTTCCACTAGATTTCCAGTTATTCCGAGACTTAGGCTTTCTCGGTCTTCGTCTAGAGGTAGAGGCGAACTCCTTCGTGAACCTGGAGTCGATGAAATTGTCCCTGCTGAGTTTGTTTTTGCTAGGGATAGTCAAGTTCTTGTAGATCAGTCTTCTTCTCTTGATAGTGTAGAAAGATACCCAACCCTTATAACTGAGGGTCAGATTTCCCTTGTTCGAAGGGAGTGCTCATGGAAATCTGACTTTCCTGTCTATATTCCGAATAGTAATCAAAGAATAACGTCTTACAATTCGGGATATTCTTTTTTTTATACTTATCCCTTCACTTTAGGGTTTAGACCCCTCATTGACACAATTATAATTGAGTTTTTCTGTTTTTTCAATATATGCTTAGGACAAGTTGGCCCGCTTATGTGGCGAGTTATCGCATGCCTTAGGAGTTTGGCTTCTTTAGCCTCGGTTCCTTTTACCTTCAACTATCTTAT